>PTEX01000324.1:404325-476472 GCA_003342815.1 Eudromia elegans
AGCGATCACGGGTACGGACCGGGCGGCGATGGGGACCCCTCGGTGGCGAGCGCGGGTGCTGAGCCCCTGCCCGCAGGATGCGCGTTGCCTTTTCCTGGAGGAGCCCCCAGCTCTGGGCGGCAGCAGCGGCAGCCACGAGGGCAGCGCCGGGGCCGGGCGCTGCCCCAGCCGCCCTCCCTGCCCTCCCCAGCGCGAGCCGAGCGCTCGGGACCGCGGGCAGGGCGCGCTCGGAGGCTCCGGCGCCAACTCCGCGGCCCGCGCAGCACCGCGCCGGGGCCGCGGGGCTCGGGCAGCGCCCCGGGGCAGGGGGCGGGATCCGCGCCGGGAGTTTCTCCCTTGCACCGGGGCGGGGGAGGGACGGAGCGGGGAGGAGAAATGGGGGTTTAGGGCGGAATTGCTGAATTCTTTTGTATGTGTTTTGATTTTTTTTTTCTCTCTCTCTCTCTTTCTTTCTTTCCTTCCCTCCTCTCTCCGTTTGTGCTCTTTCTCCTGTTCTTTCTCTCCCTGCCCACCCCACCCTTCCTCCAGATCCGGCAATTCCTGCCCTCGCCTTGCCCTGTCATTGATGGGAAATCAACTGGATCGCATCACCCACCTGAATTACAGCGAGCTGCCGACCGGGGACCCCTCGGGGATCGAGAAGGACGAGCTGCGTGTCGGGGTCGCTTACTTCTTCTCGGATGAGGAGGAGGACCTGGACGAGCGAGGCCAGCCAGACAAGTACGGCGTGAAGGGCTCGGGCAGCCCTGGCCAGGAGACGCCCACCCACCACCTCCACCACCAGCTGGTGCTGAACGAGACCCAGTTCTCTGCTTTCCACGGCCAGGAATGCATCTTCTCCAAGGTCAGCAGCGGCCCCCAGGCTGGAGACCTCAGCGTCTACTCGGTGTCGGCGCTGCCTGCCCTCTGCAAGCCGGGAGACCTGCTGGAGCTGCTCTACCTGGGGCCGTCAGAGCCGCCGCCGCCGCACTGGGCCGTGTACGTGGGCGGCGGGCAGATCATCCACCTGCACCAGGGGCAGATCCGCCAGGACAGCTTGTACGAGGCGCCCGCGGGCAACGTGGGCCGCGTGGTGAATAGCTGGTACCGCTTCCGCCCGCTGGTGGCCGAGCTGGTGGTGCAAAATGCCTGCGGGCACCTGGGCTTAAAAAGCGACGAGATCTGCTGGACTAACTCGGAGAGCTTCGCCGCGTGGTGCCGCTTCGGCAAACGGGAGTTCAAAGCCGGGGGGGAGCTGCAGGCGGCTGCCGGCACCCAGCCCCAGCAGCAGTACTATCTCAAGATCCACCTGGCCGAGAACAAGGTGCACACGGTCAGGTTCCACAGCCTGGAGGACCTAATACGGGAGAAGCGCAGGATCGATGCCAGTGGCAAACTGAGGGTGATCCAAGACTTGACCATAGTGGACGGGAAAGAGTAGCTGGCAGCAGGGGCTCTGTGGCTATGTTCCCCCTCCCCTGCACGGGGAGGCCACAGGGACAGGAGGCTGCACCCTCTTTCCGTGGGACACGACTGGAAGCAGGATCCATGGCAACATTCCAAAAACCAGCATTCCTTACACCCATAGCCAGTATTTTGTTTGGCTTTTAGTAGCATTAATGCTGAGAGGAAAGAGAGAGGACGAGAAGAGGGGGGAGGTGCACGAGAGCGTTCTCTGAGTACGTGGACAAAGTCTCTCCTGTCGATCGATGTTGGCCATTCTAGCAACACGCTGAATAAAATTTCAAATTGAAATTTTTTTATTTTTATCTCATGGCTTTAATCCATGATAAGTTTTTGAACATGGGGGTCTGTGGATGTGGATTTAGCTAAATGAGTTTTTAGCTAACATTTGCGTTGCAGCTAACGAGAAGCATCAATCGTACTTTGCTATCTGGGAGGGGAGAAAAGGGGAGTGGGGGGGGGAAGCAAATGCCTGTTTGTTTTGTTCCTCAACACTTTCTTCAGCCTGTAGCTGCAACCCATATTTTGTCCTAGCCAACTCTAGTAAGATATTAATAGGGGAAAATGCTTTCACATTTCTGGTTGAAATTGTTTGTATTTAAAATACATCTCTGTTTTTTTTTCTCTCTGTTTGCAACCTTCTGCTAAATACAAGGATAATGCATAAGCTCTTTCCAACCACCACCCCTTTTTTAATTAAAGAAAGTTGGCAAGCAGCTGTCTTGACACTAAATCTGTTAAGAGAAGTGGTGTGTTCTGGAGAACGATGTGCTCGGTGTTGCTCAGCCTCTAGCATCTCCAGCTTGAGCTGTGGCTTAGCGATGCTCCGCATCGCCCCACTGCTTCCCCAGGTCTTCATGCACAGCTCGACAGAGCCCTCCGAGGAAAAAATGGGGCTTAATTTTGCATGTTGTGTCTCAAACAGCAGCTTGTTGTGTATTTATGATTCCATTTAAACAAGAAAAATAGATGTAATGTGACAAAGTTCAGTTTGCATTTTCAAACTCCAGACAACTTAAAAACCCCATTCAGCCTAAGTTTAGGAATCCAAAGCTGCATAAAAAGATGCCTTTTAATGTGATGTGAGCAATGCCTGTCTGTCTTACAGATTCTATTCACTCATTGTTTAATTCTCAAATTTGAAAGATCAGAATATGAAATATCTTAAGTCTTTAAAAAAATAAGTATAGTGGAACATTTTTAAGTCTGTCTATTATTAGTCTGAGCTGCATATAACTTGTAACAAAGAATTTACCTTTGCATGTTTCAATGTTGGAAAGAATTCATTTTTCTGCCCTTTCTTACCACTCTTAATATTAGGTGGTAGAATAGAAGAGCCCCTCTTCTATGCAAATGTTCCACCTCTTGTTGATACGCTATTTTCTGGCTTTTTTTTTTTTTTTAATTAAACAACCACCTTGATAAGTAGCCCTATTGTAACAGTAATTTCATTTCTGCAGAGTTTGCCTTCTATAGCTGAAGCTGGGAGGATGGAGTATGCTTGGCTAGAGCAAAGATGACAGCATACACATATGTGTTTAAAAAGAAAAGAAGAAAGTAAACCCCCTAAGCAAAAGTCCTCTAACTGTGTTTGCTGATACACTTGGCAAAGTTATGTGGCAATAAAAATGAGGCAGTGTTCCTTCTATTCCTTGCCCCTTCCTTTGAACTACCATGGTTAGTACAAGGTGAGGAAAACATTTTTCAACTGTGAATTGCCATTAGTGTCAAACAGCTGCTGAAATAGCCCCAGATCTCAACATACCTTTTAAGAAGTGTCTAATATTTTAGCTTTATATTGGTACTAGTTGCTGTCTGATAATGATATTTTTTCATAGAAAGAACAGAATCTTACGAAAATTGTGTATTTTGATAATTATACTGCATTACATTCCCCAATTTGTCTAATAGAGATGTGGTCTCTGTAGTACTTGGGAAGAAGAATGTGCGACTGTAGAAGGACACTGACTTTACACCTATAAAAAACTGAATATATAGAAGGAGAAGGACAAATGGGGAAAATGAACTTATTTCAGTTTTATCTTATAAGAAGTATGTGTCTAGGAATTGAGGTGGGAATAGGGATGATTAATAGAAAAGTGAATAAATAGTAGGATGTTTATTTGGGAAGACAGAAGAATTAAGTGTATGCATAACATACATTTTGAATTCTGGAAAAATTTTTTCTTCAAATTGTTCCTTGATTAATAATATAAGATTAGAAATAGGATTTTTGGAAACACTTCATTGGACATCCTTAGTAGTGAGAGCTGGAAACATAGTAGCTTTGTTGAACTTTTCATTGTTTTACTGCTTTCCGCATACTCCATTACTGTATCTAAACAGCCATGTTAGCTCTATTTTTGGTAATGCTTTATTAAACTGATTTATGATCACAATATTTTTTCCTATTTTATCTACCTAAATGCAGAGAGAATGGTATGTTTTTATTATGTAAAGCATGGCATAGGATCCAGTTGTATGCCTATTTATTCAAACTCTGTCAGAAATCCGTGGAGTTGCTACAGATTTATACAGATAAAGGTACAGGAAAATTAAGCTCTTAGTCGCTGACATAAGATTGGAAAAAAAATGTAATGGATTGACTTGTCAATTAATATAGCATGTAAAATTATTATGACTATATTATGGCAATCTGCTATTAACAGCAGGGAAACCTGTCCAGTTCCTTTTGTTTTTACTTACGCTACTTTTTACCCCCAGTTACTGATGGCAATCTGATCCTGATTCATAGTCTGTTAGAGTTAGTGGAAAGGCTCTTACTGACTTCAGTGAGCTTTGGATCAAATTTTATTGTTTAGGAAGTGGCTTCAACCTGCGGGCCTTGCAGAAGAGGTGAAATTTAAGACAGCCTTTGGGAGGCCAGAAGGACCACCCTTCTGGGCTGGGAGACAAAGTGGAAGGAGATAAGACCATGTGAATCTGGAGACAGCTTAGTTCCAAAAAAAAGCAGCTTTCATCTGGCAAGGCACTAGGGGAACGGTGAAAAAGAGCAAATGAAAAGTGGATGGCTGTACAAAAAGTTATTCAGTGCCTTGAAACCCGGTATGGAAGGCAGGAGGGCAGCGAGCTGTAAGCCAGGGAGCAGCGCCGGAGACTGGCACGGAGAGAAGGTAATTGATTCTGCTCCCCTTTCAGGATCAGTGCTCTGCCTGAGTTCACATTTCCATTTTCAGCAGTGAAGATATTGACATGTTATATTTTATACGGGGAATCTGTTTACATTCTTCAATCTAGCTGGGTAGGGTAAATATTTATATCTAAGTAATTTGTTGCTCCTGAGGCAAGCGCTACCTTGTGATATGACTGCAATGCTAGGATGCTTTACAAATCCTGCTTTTTTTGGTCACATTTCAAGTTTACTGTTTGCTATTTGGGGAGCAGTTTTATAGATCTGCTTTTCTTTAGATGTTATTATCCTTGTTCTTTTTTTATTTCAAAATGCAATCTTCTGAATTGCTTTGAGGCTAACATTTTATTAAAAATTCAGTTCATGTTCTCTTGATGCATAGAGGGCATTTCTCTGTGAAAAGTTTCGCTGGCGTGACCAAATTCTTTGCTGGCTATTGGCTGTGCATACAGGTAGAGGAATATAAGAATATGTGGCAAAATATATTTTGTTTACATCAGTCTTAAGTTTCTGACTTGCTGGGGGTTTTTTGATTTTTTTGGGGTTTTTTTTTTTTTCATTTTTCTCCTCTCTCCTCTCCCATTCATTAGCATCTTTTTTTCCCGCTCTATCTGTTATTGCTGTATAAAATGAAAACATACTGTGTTTTTTAGGGCAGTAGTATACTATTGATCCATATGTGGATTTCGGACAGAAATCAGTGTGTAACAAGACATGGCCTTCAGGGTGTGACAAGATATGGCCTTCAGCCTGTGCTGCTGTGTGCACAGTCTTAATTATCTTGCCTCATTTAATTTTACTGTCTTTCATATTCAGGTAAGTGATGTACAAAAATCTGTTGGAGTTTATAGACCTGTTTATGTGATGTGCTGAGCATCCACAGCTCCCACCCAAATGGGTTGGAGTTGAGAGAGCGTTGGATCCTTCTAGAGACACTCAGCATCTGCAGCATCGGGCACCTCCATCATCCTTCCCAGCCCCTGCCTGCAGGGACAGCAGGAATAGCGGACTGCAATATCTAGTGCTGATGTTAAGAGTTAATTATTTGCTATGAAAAATTTCTACTAGAGTAATTCAACCGTGTTCAGTCCATAACTATATCTGGCTGCAACAAAAAAAGTTGTAAATGCCATTGCTTTTGCTGTATAAACAGTGTGCTCTCTGCTTTATAACCCAGGAGAAAGACAAAAGTCCCAGTCCCAAAGAACTAATCCAGAAATAGTATGCTGAAGGCAGTTTCACACAGAAATAGAGTCCAAAAGATAATAATATCTCACAAGGGTATGGTCAAGTGCTGCTCTTAGTTCATGAGTGTCAGGTGTTGCCATAGAAAATTTGGAATTTATTGGATTGCTTTATTATGATGAAAAGTTTAATTTCTCTGTACCTTGAATTGAAATTTGATATATAAAAACTGCCCATATACTCCTGGGTCCTCTGACAAAATATTAGTTTACTATGATGGATATTTTTATGGTTTATTATAAAGAAAATTAATGAATACTGAGATCTTTTAATTTACTGATCTGCTTGTAAATCAAAAAGAGGAAAGTGTGGATTTGAGTTGGGAAAAAGACAATGAATTAAGATCCCTTTGTTACTCTAAATTTTAATGACTTGCTTCAGATTTATACAAATATAAACTACTATAGCTTTTTTTTCTCTGAATAGTGATTTTTGCATTCTGCATCATCTCTTTTGCAAAGCAATCTTATTTTATCTAAATAATACAGATCCTTTATGAAGTTACATGTTTTGTGGATGCTGCAATACCTTCAAGCCATTGCAATGAACAGCTCTTCTAGCCGTTTGCCTTGAAAAATAAACTAGAATTTGACTGATAGTGTTGAGCAGCTATTAATATGCACTTTCATTACTTAATTTTAAATAGCATGCATCGAGCACAAGTTTATTCAAGTGGATATGTCTAAAGGCATCATAGCATTTCCATTATCAGAGGTTGTTCAGACTGAGATTATTCTCTTCATGAAGCCAGTTTTATTCTCTGACTTTTGAGACAGTCTGGTCTGCAGGCATTTCATGTAAGTAAAGCTACTTGCCACTTCAAGTTTTTACAGGATCAGGTCTTTTAAAACAAAGCATTTCCTCTTCATGTGGTGTTTACTTTGGGCTAAACTCAAGGATTAGGCCTAGCAGTATCAGGATATCGGCATCCACCTCTCACAGAATTCACAGGAAGGCTTGTGCGTTGTGATCACCTATGCAAACATTTCCTAGGTAAATTGGGTTAATGCTTTTCAAACATGCCCTTGACTTCCTCTTCCGTGTTTGTGCGGTACAAGTGTTCAGCACGTGTATGGGCTTGGTTCTCTTAAATGAGGTAGAGTCGCTATTTTGATAGGAGCTCAGGTGGAATTTGGAACCAATGTATGTACAGCTGGTTGGGAGATGATAGGGAATTTCAGTTAAAGTTTGGACTTTTCAAGCAAGACATTCAGAGAGCTAACTTTGGAATCCTCTTCTTTCTCTTCTCCAAGATGTGTAAGACTGAATTACTGCACACCATTCACATATAAAACCATTCATACCTTGGAGACCCATTCCATCCCTAGGCAAATTAGGCTGCGTAAAATATGCAGCATCTCATCATCCTTGACTAGCAAATATTTTTTTTCTAAGTTTAAACACTTTTTGAATACTAGGTGGCCTTGGAATCTATTTTGAAAAGTCGTAATTTAAATTTATAACTTAAACAACATAAGATATGGATACATGGAAGATTAAAGTACCTAATTAATCTTGCTTGCTTCCTTTGTTGTAGAGGTAAAATGTAGTTTCTAAATTGTGTGAATCAGAGTAACCTCATTGAAGAAAATGATTATGGAATGGAATTTACAGAAAAAAAAATACATCAAAACCCAGACTCAATTCTGACGTGACATTGTGGCTGTTGCAGGTAAAGAAATAGCCAATTATCTACACAAGTAAATATAAGGCTCCAGACTGTGACACTCTTCTATATCCAGGGCACTTTATGCCACAGAATGAACATTCCTCATACATTATTCCACAAGAGTAAACATATCACAACCTGGTCTTAAAACAGAAATATTTACCCCAGCCCCCTATACATTTCTATTGCTCCCTTACGCCATTTCAGTCAGCTGAAAGCAATACAGATACCAAGTTTGGAAAAACTACTAATTACTTGTAAATATTTAAGCATAAATTTGCATATTGATATATAATTAATATATATACTTGTATATACATATACATACAATGTGTCTGTATATATTAAAGATACACATACAGAATCTGGATTATTTTATTAGCATTGATAATAAAGGACAGTCATTTAAATATGTTGTGTGCAACAGGTGGATATCCAAGTCATCATTGACAGGATTCTAACACTATTCAAATATTTGTTCTCTAGGGTGTGCCACGGTCTTCTGACATCAAAAGAAATAAAGTAAATTGGTCCAAGCCAGTGCAGGCTTGGACATATTGCTACTTACTGGACGAAAAATATCAAGAAGCACTACACTTTGCCATAATGAAATACACTTTTAGAATGAACTATGTTGCTACTGACTTGCGTGTTTATAAATAAAATAATGCTCCAGAATCTATCCATCTTTCTGTCTGACATATTTTAATGAGTAGTGCCACAAGATTTTTTTGTTTTATATATATATATATAAAATATATTTCTTCTTCACTGTAATAATTTGGAAGGATGACACTGTGTTCCATTTGAACATGCTTAACTACTGTCATATAGATGTTCTGAAGTAAAGAGGAAGCTGGCCTCTATTTCTCGACTTTTCTAATTTTGTCTTTTCTTGCATTGATGTGTTTTATTTTAAAAGTTAACATGATGACAGTTTGAAAAGCAGTTAATACTGACTCAGCTCTTCCAGTTGGATGTCAGTGGTGAACTTTCATCACAGTTACTTAGGTCTCAGTCAGACCAGCCTGACTGCTTTTAGAAATCTTACTCCATACATACAGGGTGAACACTGGCTCCAGCAAGACCAGTGAGTGCTTTACATGGACTGGTTTGCTGAGAGTTGTAGTTCTGTGTCTTTGTCTTCTTGCGTTACAAGAACTAGAATTGTCCAGCTATCTCACCTCCTCACCCATGAAGTTTTATCAGATCTGATAAAAGATTATGGATCTTCTTATCTATCCAAAATTCATCATCCTCAACAGGCTGAGTGCTATAAGGCCTTCTTCCATGGGCAAGTCAGCCCAGTGCTAGAAATCACTGCTGCAGAGACATTCAGAACTGAATTCTTGTCCAGAGGTAACTGACATTTTTGCAGGCTGTGGAAGGAAAAGAATATATTCACCTCTCCTGTGACATCCTTTAACAAAACACATTAAATGAAATATAATGCACATGTTGCTGTTGAAAACAGATCTGATAAAACAAACCATGGATCACAACAACATCGTTGGTAATAAAAATACCCCACTGAGCATTAGCAGTAGGTACTTTCAAGAAATTTAAATCATGCATTAACTGCAATGAATGCAGGAACTGTTAATGTTTTTGATAGAACTATATGCTACCACCCTATTTTCTATATGACACAGCCCTGCTTTAATTTTAAATTCAACCCTTGTTATAGGGTATGTCTGGCCACCTGACAAGCTGTTTGGATTAGCCCTTTCCCGCTTGTGTTGACTTTATGCCATTGATTCATCAGTTAGGTATAATCAAAGGTCATTAATATTGAAAAGTTCACTTTAATTGACCCATTGACTCATTTTAATTATGGCATTATAAAACAGTGTCAAGTGCTAGACCCCTACACAAAGAGCCAGTTAATATGCGAATACCTCTTGGCGGCAATATCGTCTAGGTCTCATTAGCTCTAGCTAAGGATTATAAAAGAGTCTCCCAGTTTTTCATCTCTCTCTCTTTCATGTTGAAGGAATAGTGGAAATAGATTGGCAGAAGAAAAAACTTCTAAAATAAAAAGTCATGCTCAGTAGGGATCTTGGGCTTTTTTGTATATATTTATGTTTTGCAAAGAGATAAACTTAGAAACATGCTGGCAAAATGTGTTTTTGTTTGCTGTACTAGGAGCACCAGTCGTATAAATGATACCCCTCCTAAATTTTGGCATGACATTAATTTCTATAGGTATTTTGAATAAAGAGGATAATCACTGCCTTTCCATTTCATAGTGTGCTAGCAACTTGTCTTAATCCACAGGAACTCAAAATTAAGTTTGTGGTGTGCTGATAAAGCTCCCCAAGAGCAATAGAAATGTCAAATGATTCAATACTGCAAATAATATCGGTATCAAAGAACTATCTTCAATTTCATTCTCCTAAAATCCTTAATCTCATACATACGTTAGGGCTTTTAATGACTTTACTGAGAGTAATGCTCAAAGTAACATGAGTGGAAATAAAACACGATCATAAAATGTCAAAGGAAGAATTTGTTTCATGTTTAGCTATAGGCTGCCATATATTTCTTATTTCCTTGAAGCAGGAATAAGACTTGTATTAATATTTAAGAAGCTGTTCTGTTTGCAAGATCCAGATCACTATACAACAATTTCAAAATGTAGGTTTTTGTTTGTTTTGTTTTTTAAATGAACTATGCAGATCTTAGTACTGAAAAAATACCACAGTGAGTTAACAGATTGAAAATCTTGGAAAGAAAACCGTAGCCAAATTCTCAACCTTTTAAAATCTTAATTGTGCTTGTTTCTAACAGAATAACTTAAACAAATGAAGCACTGAGATTTATATTAGTTTTTGATCATAACAGCCAGTGATTTACAGATATGATTAGCAATTTCTGGGGCCTCATCTTCTCAGTACTCCACCGAGGACCTTCCAAGCTTCCTTCAGTGCCACTGAAGACCTTCCAAACTAGTTATTTTTTCCCAAAATTTTCAAACACCTGCCACTGAAAATGAGTCCCCTAAGGAGTTCCCAGGTGGAAAATGAACATTGAGGAGAACCTAAATGATTCTTGGGCCTGGATAATACTGCTCATATGTTTTAATGACCTTTGATAGATGTAAAATTAATCTTACAAAACACAGTACTAAATATTGCACCCTATTAAGCATTAAATATATTACGATTTTTAAACCTAATATATTAAAGTAGTAAATGTGGAAAAGATATCTGATAAGCGGTATATCTTTAAAATGAACCTACTCTATCTTGTTTGTAAGATGCAAGTGTTGAAAAGTATTCCTTAAATTTGATTTATGAACTAATCTCCCCCTTCCTGATGAGGTTTTCCTCATTATTCAAACAAGTGTTTGCATGCGCAGGAATGGTTGTAGGGTCTCTGCTGTTACTTTTGTGTGTGAAAACGGCTCTGTGCGATCACAGCCAATTGCCACAAGTATACTGACATCTCTATTATCTGTACATTGAGTGTGGTCATTAAGTGCTACTCAGGAAGAAGACAGCAGAAAAATCAATGAAATCTTGGTCAGAGGAAAAGTAAAACAGAGGTGATAGTAGTGGAGAATACTCCTGTGAATGACGCTTTATCTACTGTGTGAATGGGGGAAGGGATATATGAATGATAGCGCAGGAGGGAATGGAATTTAAAAAACAAAAACAAAACACAACAACAACAACAACAACAACAAAAACCAAACCAAAACAAAAGCCCACAGTTCTAGAACCTGACACGTGAGGGGGCACAGAGAATAGTGGTTTGGAGATGGCACAACAGGACACATAATGGCTCTCCTGCTAGCATTTTGAATATCCTATGATCCTGACAAAGGGTTACCAAGGAAATACTGTTTAGAAAAGTCCATGCTATTTACATGATATCAATGCCATCAGGGAATATAAGCATGAAAAGTGCAATGTATCCAGTCAGCCTTGCTTCTTATCTCTTTTGATTAGATAAGAAGATTCCTAGTTACTTTGAGATCTGGCCCAATGTGCAAACTTTCATTCACAATAGCCAGAAAAATGATCCACCTCACTTAAATTATCAGTACCGGCTTAGGTTCTTTTGATAGGTGTTTGGAACTGGTTGGCCAAGCCTACCCGAGAGACACATCACACTGAAAATGCCCATGTCTCCCTTAGCTTTAGAGGAGCCTAGAGTAGCAGAGCTCCTCATTTACTTAGTTAAGTAGGACGTGAACAGGAAAGACCTTGATCTTTTCACTCCTCCATTTTTTCATCTTTAAGTTGTATGTCTAAATTACTCATGAAGGCTGCCTTTTAGTCAGCAGAATGAGAGCCAGGCCTTCAGGGGGCAACTCTTCCTATCTCAACACACGCAATAAAATCACACATTTGAAGTGCCTTTCTCTTGCTAGTGCACAACTACGATTAGCCTAATGTAACTAAGAAAGATGATAAGAACCAAGAACTAAAATGTCCTGAAATTACATGTTTTCTTCTCTCCCATGAAGAAATCCAATGTTTCGTTCAGTCAAACATCAGACTACTAAATTGCTATGAGATCCCAGACAGATTAAAATCTTAGATAGACTGCGGATAATTGGTAAAAAGTGTAACATTTAACAAATACATAATTACATAGAAATGATTTCATAACTGTAAATAATGTATTCATAGAAAAAAAAAAAGCTAAAAATAAGAAATTGGAAAATGTCTGTTGAGTCATATGTCCAATTCTAGTTACACATTTAGGAAAGCTGCTGCCCTCTAGTAAGTTTACTCAGTCAGTTATTTTAAGGATTTCTCAGGAAATGATTGCCAGAGCATCTGGACATCTTACAGTAAATTAAAAACAAATATTAATTACACAACTATCCATTTGGGTGGCTCAATGCACTTTAGCTGCCTTTTATTTGCCTCACAAAGGACCAACATACTGACATGTTAGTTAATTGAATGCTTGATTGAACAAGTAAACCTTACACTACATTTTGCAGCCTGCCAAATTTAGATTCTGGTGGCCTGCCAGAAGAATAGATTTCCAGTGTGTGAGCCCACCAGTGATATCTCAGCTGTTAACCTTAGAAAATATGAATCTGATGGTTCATCTCACAGATCCCAAAATTATTTTAACTTTTCTGAGAGGAAATGGTGAGAGAGTAGTAGTCTGGTTTCTATATCATTCAAAGTTTCAAATGTTGTTACTGGCAACTTAAAACTCGTCTTAACAGAAACAAATGATCAGTACATGTTTATGAATTAATTTTTCAAACTAGGTATATTTGGTTTTATTAAAAACCAAATCCAAGTATGTATTTGCTGAAAATTCTTAGGTGAGTGACAAGGTGAGTTTTGCAGATCGACAGAAAAGACATGGATAAATAATTTTGATTATATCTGAGATAATGTTTTGTATTAGTGAGAAAAATAAGTATTAGGGATCTTTGAATCCTAAAATACTAATGGTCTCTTTAGGATCTCAGCTGGGTAACCATACTAGTAAAGGCTTTTATGTTTATTTTCTTCTCTGTTTCTATTGGTAATAGGATGTCCTGTCAACCAGAATTATATTCACTTGTTTTCATCAAAACTCATTTAGCTGGTGTTAGTGATGGGCAGGACAGTCACTAGAACAGCAGGGAATGAAGTGTTAGAACTGCATGTAACCACCTGTAACTCAGTTAACATATTTTAAGAGCACATAAGTGAACAGGTCAGCTTAGCTGTTATGCAAAACAGTGCAAAAAGATGGCTTGAAAGTGATGCAATAGGTTGTAAGAGAGCTCTGAATCATCTCAGAATAAATTCAAAAGGTTGAGAACCTGATGTCCTCTGCTAATGTAAGGTGAGGAAAGCTTTACTGATGTTAAACCAGACCTAGAGGTGAGTAGAAGGTTCAAGTTTAAAACTCTCATTAGTATTCTATTTTCTCAAGTGCATAATTGCTGTATTTTGTTCATATATTCAAAGACTTCTCCAATAACTAGATTTTTTTTCAGTCTTTTGGGAGGGGAGGAGAGAGTTTGACTCCTCTGCAGCATAATGTATAGTCCATTTTTGCCTGGAAATTTTATTTAACATAATTCCTACAATTCCCACAATCTCATCCCTTTTGTTCTTGTGACAAGTGATCTTAGTCTTTTACTGCAAAATTCACTGTGAAGTATTGGAACACAGTCTGTGGCTATTGAAGGTATGGTAACACCTGGAGCAGATGTTCTAAGAAATCTACTTATCTATAGCAGAAATTCTATAAATGCCATTTATGGAGGATTGAGTATGGTCATTCAAGTGAAGCTATTCGTATAGTCTAAAAATCAGTTCATTCTAACTGGGGATTTGGCACTGAAAAATGTTGTAAGAAGCTCATCTTTCAGTATTTCAAAATGTCTATCAGTATGTATTAGTGATAACGTTGAGTTCACTTCTCCATCTGTGTCTAGTGCTTTTGAAGTAATTGCCTTTCTGTCCTCAAAATTTGAAGTTAGCATAGCTGTTGCTTTACTTCAAAGGCAAGGTAATCTTATATGTTTTGATAATAATGCCATTTCAGGTTTTGTCAATGCAAATCTCTTTGACAAGACTGGCGACTTATGGGTGAGTGCTCAATTCAGGCAGGAGGTGGTAGACCACTTGTTCTACTTGTCATGCACTTGGATGAACACATTCTACTGTAGATCTGGAATAAAGGCCACAAACTTTCAAAGAAGACTTACAGAACCTCACGCATGCCTCTCTTCAGCTTTGCCTAACACAGGAAAGCTCATAACTCCTAGTTACCTGCTTATCTATTTATGTTTTGCCTTTTCCCTCAGTCAAGCACCTTTGGACTCCATCGGCAGTGCAAGTCTTCCATTACTGCATGAGCTATGCAAGAGTGAGATTTACCTCTCTAGGAATGAATAGCTAAGGAATTCATTTTGGATGTGGACTTAAGTTCCTCTCCTCACTTTCTACAAATATTCAGACTTATCTCCCTGTCTAATCTCCTCTGAGACAATTCTGGGGTGACAGGCACTATTTCTAGAATAGAATTTGTGTCACTGTGCAGGAAATCACAGAAAATTCAAAACCAGTGCAAACAGAAAAAGATTTTCTTGCTTTTTGTGTTCAGCATTATCCTGGAAGTGTAAAGTCTTGTAATCCTGGACTTTCTTCAGATGTCATTTAACATATGAATAGGCAGCTACTGAGTAAAATGCAGTGTCATCTCAAGTGGAAGTCAGAACCTGAGAATACCTGTGGAGGCTGGAAGAACTCAGGTCAAAGTCATTGAAGACAACAGATTTCATCCGTTTTAAAAGGTTTTGGATAAAGGACAGACTTGCTTTTGAGGCCTCTCTAGATTCAGTTTATCCATTGCTATAGTTTGTCTGTAGCTGCCACAGCACATAACACGAAAGGAGCTACTCTAAATGAAGAGGACACTGAAGTGCGGATGTTACAGAGCTCTCCAGTATAGAAGGTGAATTTATGAGTTAGAAATGCTAGCCACCTCTCTGTAGGCTTTCTTCCTGACCTCCTGCTCTCTCGGTACTGCATTTTAGATCTAGCTGACAAGTTTACAATATGAAGGAAGTGTCAGAAAGCAATTGTATATCCTGATTTCACCAGTTGCCTCCACTTTTACTAGTGCACTGGGCAAACTTTAGTTCCAATTGATCAGACTCCATAAATCACTCTATCAAATGCTATAAAATAATAACATTTTCTATCTAGAAAAGCAAATGAAGAAAGGATATTCAGATTAAAAAATGAGATGCACAAATCTTAAATATTCCCTTGGTGAATTTCACAGTTATCTGACAAACACCAAATAAAAATGGCTGCTTGTGAAACTCCAAACCCTCTCTGTTCTTGCTTAAGTAATTCCTTATGAAGCATAAAAAGCAGATTAGAGATAAAACAGAGAATGCAACCTATTTTATTTTATTATAATATATTGGCTCTTAATTCTAAGGAATAAAATAAATACTCTGGCTTTTCTGATTTTTTTTTTCATTAATGGAATAGTTTACCAGTATATTTAAATACTCCCATATTGAAATAAAAAGTGATAATATCTAATTTTGTAAAGATGTAATAATTAATACTTGTTTTATTAATTTGAACAATTTACTCATTTACTTATAACTGATACATTATAGTATAAGTTTTAAGAATGTGGAGGAGAATTCAAATACTTCTGAAACATTCAACATTTTGATGAAAATACTTGTTGAGTTGTAAGCAATAGGTGTAATTAATTTTACTTTCTGTTTGCATTTGAATATTACAGCTTTTTAAGAGAAAATCAGAATAAATCTGATGATTGATAGATTTTATAACACTTTCAGATGTCAAGCTAAATTTTGCTGAACAAGTAATTCTCCATAGTACCTTCTGAAAATGCTATTATAACTAGAGCTGGCCAGATAATGGTTTTGGTTCACTGGTGTTCACTGGTGATTATGGTCACGGCGTCAAAAATTAGAGTTGGGAAATATATTCTCAGCATGGTCTTCGGATTTGTCCCATTTCCCCCATTAAACACAAGCAACATTCAATGACAAGCTTTTTTTTTTTACATTTTATTTAGGATAAGTTGTGTCTTAGTGTCATATGGGAGTAATCTATGCTAGGAAGGGTTGTAGATATTTTAAAAAAATACTAGTACTCCTAACAAAACTTATTTTTTTTCCAGTTTCCTGCAGTACAATAGAAAAGAGGGCTTATGCTTCCTAACACAGCATAACAGTCCACTTGAGGTTCTGAAGACTAAATATTAGTCATACCATCTGCTCGTCAATGCAGCAGTAAAATAAACAAACAAAAAACCAAAAATAAAGCAGAATACATTTTGCGTTTTCCTGTAGGTCCACTCCCCCACCAGTTCTTTCCAGAGAGCTGCCTGATATCCCTGGCTCATTTTGTCCTTTTAGGAGCTTGTGTGTGCGAGAAAGACTGATTATCTTCAATTCTTGGAAAACTCTTAAGGAAGAAAAGCCCATTAAAATTTTTTAAAGACCACAGGTTTTAGGTCATAAGTACGTATAAATAATAATACGTATAAGTACGTATAAATACTGATCTCTCTAACAAATCAAAAAGAACCTGTCGCCCATTTTGGGATTTCCAGGGAACCCAGAGCAATATTTTTGCCTTCTAAATTTGAATAGATCAGAGAGTCATCTAGTGGCCAGTCTGGGGAATTATATATTTATATAAAAAAAAAATCCACTCATGGGCTCTTGCTCTCATGGCTTGTGTCTCAGACACTGAGACACTCAGACACTAATGCCTGGTGGGAATAAGACACTAGTGGATGAGATTGCCATGAGGACAGCATAAGGGAGATAAAATTCATCCTTTTTGCTGGAACCACATATTTGTGATCATTTTGCTGTTAATGTCAACTGAAAATTTGAATTTGAACATGGCTGTTCCAAAATCATGACTATTGTAGAGAGCAAAGAGTTAGAATCCTAGCTTATCATAGACAGTGCCAATACTTTGATGGCAACAATAGTTTTATTTAAATTTTATGTTGTCAAGTAGCTAATAGCCAAGTGCTATCCAGGACTGGGAAATAAAAGTCTCTTGAATTTATTATTTCATATCTGAAGGTTTTCTCTGTAGGTCCACAAAACAAATAAATAAAAAAGCACTAACCTGTTCCCTAGGTAATTATGCTTTATCATAGTTTATCTTCTAAATTAGACTTCTTTTACCTTTGATACCTTAATAAATGAGCTGATGATTTTTTAAACTGAGTTTATTTATCATTAATAGTCAAATTTGATATTAATTACATTTCAATTTTGAAAGTATTTTTCTTGTGGGTCAAGCCATGTGTTCATCTAACCCACTGGGCAGTCAGCCACCATAAGAGGAAATGGGGGATACAGAGAGAATCTCCTCTGTTAGTTTTACAAAGGCCTAATACTCTTGCTGGAATATTTATTACAGTTAATTATAATTCTCAAAAGTCTAAAGAGCTTATAAATGTTCACCCCTTTGTTTCCAATTAAGTTAATCTCAAATACTTCCACATCCTAATTTACTACTTATTTTCATGTAAAAACAAAGTATTTTTGTTTAAAGATAAAGCAAGAAGTTTCCAATCTACCTTCTCTATATTAAAAATTACTTTCTAACCTATTTCTTATCACTGTGTTAAGAAAGGAAGTTGCTGTATGTTTATTTCTCTTCTTTCTGTAAAAATTTCTATTGACCTCATTTTTTTTAGTCTTATTCTGAGGTCTTGCACTTTAGCAATGCTTTTCTTGAGATTAATACCTGGGACTAATCTCCAAATATTGGTGGTCTGCCCCAAGGCATGCTGCTACCTGTCCCAGGCCCTGTCTCTCCACACATTCTTGACACTCATAACTGAGTATCTTGCTGGGTCCTAAATTTTTACTTTGGAAATATATTCCGTGATAAGCTGCTTCATCATTTTGCACACAGATCATAAAGTTCCTTGTTTTGAACACTATGATTTTTTATGCATCTTAACATCTTATTTTATGCATTGTCCCATCCACAGCTGTCTTTGAGATCCTTTCCTGGTTTTATTTTTCTCCCACAGAATATAAAGAATACTGGCAGGTCTTTCACATTATCTGACACAAATTTAGGGCCAGTAGTAAAAGGACAGATGAACTGCTTTGGAGAGATAACTTACACAGTAGCTCTAAGCAAATTGTTTCTCTGCCCTCAGAGTCCAACTGTCAGATCATGTTATAAAACACCAAACTCAAGAACTTGGCAAAATACTGCTGAAATTTCAAATTAGCTCCAAGAAGGTGGGCTTTTTTTAGCTTCCATATAATTTTAAAATATTTTAAAGTCCCATTTTCAAAGGAAAGCAATAAATGAATTGCAGGTTTTCAATTATTAAAGGTTTAAAGAAGCTGTTAGGCCCCAATCTAAAATGGCAGCCATAACTCAGTATTACCAAGAATTTAAGATGTTTGCAGCTCATAAATAAGAGCATAGCAAATTGCCCACATTAATTTGAAGAGTTTCCTGCAATCTCCTACATGGTACTCAGCCAGTTCTATTGCAAAATCATCTGAAGTTTCAGTTTTTCTTTTGCAAAATAGCATATAAACTGTTTTAATATACCTGTTACCATTTCCTCCTACCCTGCCTGATTCCTTATCCGTTCCCCTTCCTTCCAAAACTCAGATCACAAGTTTGTGTCACTGTGACCTTTGATCCATCTTAGGCTTCAGCTGGGTCACAGAACCTGAGGAGTTTTAATTCTTTTTAGCAAAGTGCTGACCCAGAGCCTAAGAAACAAGAGTGGTTTGCGCACTTTTGTGCTTCGATGGAACAGTTTGGCTACAAGAAAAATGTGGTGTATGTTTTACCCTACCATTGGGAAAGTCTGCTAAAGAAGATGGAATAAAGGTGCTACATTATTTCTCCTCTAATAGTTGCAAATGATGCTGACATGTAGAGGCACTACTTAAGTATAAAGAAGACAAAATTGGCCAGGCCTACTTGTATAAATTTACAAAACAAACAAACAAACAAAAAGACAAACAATAGTAATACAGTAACATGGGGGTGGTGTTTCATTCTTTCCTATCATCATGTTTTTGCCTCTCCACTGAAAAGCCATGTGGTCCCCTCTATAGACTCCCTTTCAGAGGCCTTCAGCAATCTTGCCACCAGCAACAGGCACATCATAACTGCAGGTAGATGCTGTTTTGGCAGACAGTGGGAGGCATGTGTTGTCAAATAAAAAGCAGATAAGATTCCTTGCTTGCTGTTTGTGCCTGGAGAGTAAGATGTGCATAAAGTCCATTATATCCAGCTTAGAAATTATATCTGTTTTTTCATTACACCCCTGGCCCAGCGGACAGGCTGTCCAGAGCTGATTTCTGGTGCTATTAGTCTGCAAGAGCTTGGGGACAAATCTTGCAAATATTTCAGAAATGGCATTTTACATTGTGAAATCCCAATGTATCTCAAATCAAAAGCCCTAAGTAAATAACACATTACAGTCTTTACGGACCAAACTGACAAATCCTGTCATTTAATTTAATCTTCCAATCATCCTCCTCGTCTCTGCCTCTAAATTCAATTTGTGCGTTCAGCAGGGAATATCATTATAGAACAATGAGAGTTTCTCAGAAAAAAGCCAACATGGGGAGCTTGGAGAATAAGCAGCCCTTTCCTTTTTCTCTTAAGAAAATACCTTATAAATTTACTTGAGCTCCAACAAGAAAAAAGAAGAGTAAAGCAGGGTGAGTCACAAGGAGTGCTTATTCCCTGAGAGCGTGACCAGAGGTAGTTCCTTTACTCTGTCATCAGTAGGGGTCCAAAATATTGTTGGTGGTGGCATGGACCTAACCGCTTACAAAAAAAGAAAATAATAATAAGAGGGGCTGCAGTGAGGATAATCTAGTTTTGCCATAGACATAGAAACATTAACATTTCAGAAGCAGCATCACTGTGTGATTCCAGTCTAAAAATGGCTTCAAAGAGACTGCTGGTGTCAAACAGCTGGCAGGGAAAGACAAGTGGCTTATAGGTGTCTCTAGAGTCCGCTCTCTGTAATTCTTTCTGCTGGATTCTTTGCAAAATATATTCTTTGTGTCCATTTATAGCACCTAACATGTGATTATCCCTAAAATGCCAAAGACAATTGAATCAGGTGGTCTTAAGCATACACACACACACACACACACACACACACACACACAAACAAACAAACAAACAAACAAACACATAAATAAATGCTTTTTTTTCCAAGGAGATAATTGTCAGGAAAGGAAAGACATGAAAATTAATAATTAGGGGAGTAAATAGATGCGGGCATATTTTTTCTAAAGATTTGATGTGATCAGCAATATCCACAATTATAGAGTGAGTTTCTCAAAAAGTAGTAATGACTAGAGACCCAAAAGAGTTCAGGACATGATAAAGAAAGCTGACAACTTACTTTCATGTTTTAACAGGAGTGATGCTGTCGCCGGTAGTGACTAAACACTTCGCTAACGAGACATCAAGACAACATGTTAGCTCCTTCACACAGCATGAGCTGAACACCTCTAGAAAGGGATGTTCCTATCTGCCGTCTTTGAATCTGATGTAGGTAAAAATGTTTCTCTTTCAGCAGCCTCTTCCTAAGCTTAAATCCAAAGTTTGCTATTCCTGAGCCTTTTCTTATCAAGGCAGACTGGAGCTCTGGTGTAAAGAGCAGCAGTTCAAAGCTCTGTGTGATACACCTTTCTCCTTATCACAGAAATTTGTTCCCCAGAACCTCCTTGTGAAAATAGCTTTTGTTTTCACTGAAGTTACAGAGTAACAGAGTCTAGCAAGCTGATGAAAATCAACATTGGCTCAATTCATATTCTGTTCATCCATCTGTGTCCACTGCACTGCCTATTTTAGGGGTTAGATTGATCTTGCTTTTCCAGGCAGGTGTCCACTTTGATCTGCCAGCAAAACGCTTAGGAGGCTACTCAGCTCATAAGAGGAAGAATTCCCAGAGTTTTCTAAGTCATGAAATAAGAGTTAGGAAGAAACAGTAGAGTTTTTTTCAGATTGCTAGTATTTGGCCTCTGAAGATGTTAAATATCTACTGTGTGACTACAGAGGAATTGAAAAATCTAGATCTTCTGCAAATCCAAATCAGTTCAATAGCAGTGACCATAAAATCATTATTTTATTTTTTTTCTTTAATTTGTTTCTCAAGCTGTTAAGAGAAGGCAGACTGAAGGCCCAGAACACCTAGCAACTCGACCTACAGAAACTGAGCCTTTGGCAACTGCACAGAGGCATAGAGCATGAAGAGAGTGCACAGGGAGCATCCTGCAAACAATGGCTTTCGGAGACCCACGGCTTCATCTTCATTACCAAAAGGGCTTCTGTTTCTCAAAAGTCAACAGTAAAACAGACACGACTCCTTTTAAAACCTTCAGGAGCTTTAAATATCACATGTAACAACCTCAGGTAGGGAATAGTATCTGAAAAAGGTTTGTGGGATTTAAGGGACAAACAATTACAAGGAGAGTTATATGGCTAGGTGCTGATTCATGTTAATGTCTAACTTGAGAATCTTTGGCTCTGTTTTTATTTTTTTAAAAATATGTTTGTCTTTAAAAGTGTTTCTACTTCAGGTAGTTTTATTGATGTCCTATTTATTCCTCTACTCATTTATGAAGATATAGTATCATTACTGCATGTTTCAAAAAAAATGCCTTTTCTGTGAACTTACATCTTTCCATAACAATAGCATAAAAACCAGTGGAAGGAAAAGATAAATATCAAGTATTTAGAAAGTGTTTGAATATGAAAAGTATCATCATAAAAACGACAGTTTCTAGTGACAGGTAAAGGAACACACACATTGCCTGTTTAAATTAAATGCTTGAACTCTCTAAAGTACTTTTCCATTCTTGTTGTTTTTCTATATGAATACGGTGGATGCTATTAGTCCTTTTAAGTCTAGAATACACCAGCTCTCTCTTACAATCAAATGGTTTACTAATCTGCAGTGAATTTCATGCTCACCTTTTTTTTCTGAAACCAGTTGAGCTTAGATGTAAACTGCTCTGTGCCTTTTATTTTCCCTGGAAGAAGGGATGGAAATCAAGACCTCGGAGAACCGGTATTTCTAACTGTATATGGTTAGTATCTATAGAACAATTTTCCAAAGAAATTTCAGTTATGATTCTTTTTGAATCTGCCACCAGATTTTTCATCTGCCTCTAGAAGTGTGTAAATAAATTTTCCCAAGAATTTAGCCTTGTAGCCGCTCAGATAAGATGCCACTTAAGTCAGCCTTTAGCCTCTGAAGGGATTATGATCATGTTCTTAGAATTCTCAGAAAGTCTGCAGCATTATAAGCAGCTAAAATGATTTTATAAATCTTTTCATGAACACACGTATACCTGGGGTTGTTTTGTTGTTGTTGTTGTGTTGTGTGCTGACACACATTTTTAATTAGTTTTGAAACACTTCTGCACCAAAGATAGTTCATCAATGCCAATTGGTGAGATATTACAACAATCATAAAAAGGTAGGCTTAGTCTTTTTGAGATAGACAACTCTGAGCCTTCGGTATCTGCATTAGCTGTGAGAATCCTATTCACTTCAGTTGAATCAGATACTATGAAGTTTTTTAGTAGACAAAGCAAACAATTTCCCATAACAAAAGTGTGCAGGCATAGTCTGTGTGACTGTATAATGCAATCATGCACATTTCATTTTAAAACCACGTGATCTTGTTCTGTTGATTAGAAATAAAAATACTTCTAACAGTGAAACTCCAAACAGAAAAATTGCACAATTCACTATTCAGTCTATTCTGAGCCAACTGTTTGTCTTTTATATATATGCATGCATGTGTGTGTGTATATATATATATTAACATACACAATGCCCAAGCCCACCTGGTAAACTTAGTGTCCCTTTTCTTGTTGAAAAATAACCATACACAGATGTCTCTGGTGCCTACCATTTTTCAGCAAGGGAGTTTAAAGTTATTTGTAAACATTCTCTATTGTCTTCCTAGCTGTCTACTCAGGTGTATTTTCTGTTAATCTGAAGTCTATGGGAGGTAATGGTCTGCACCTACATCACTGAAATCAAATCAATTTTGCTACGGACTTCAATGAAAGTACAACTTAAAGCGGAACAAATTTCCTTACCACTACTCATCACCTAGTCAGGGGATTCATTCATATGTCTATGCTTAGTTGTCTAATACTACTTCAGATGTTGTAGGATATCTAAGGCTCTAGGCTGGTGTTGGTAGGTAAAACACAATAGCTATATAAAGCATCTTCTCCCTTCTGCAATGATGGCTGGAAGCCAAGTGGAAATGGCATCTCAAATAGCACCAAATGCCTCTGTTTAGGCATCTAGATCTCATTGCAGATGGAAAAGAGGGACTGCCACTTCTAGCAATGAGGGAGCTTAGTTGCTTAAGCAGCTAAAGTCTCTCAAGCTAAGAGAGCTTGACTGACTGGTTTCAACATGACAATTTTACATATCTAAAGACAAATGACTTCTGTGATTGGAAGAGTAAATCTTACTGGAAGATAGTAAAAGTCATTTAAGTCATTTAAGAGTGCCTGCCATTTTTATCTAAAAAGCTTATTTGTCATTTACAAGGAGTTATATTCCCTGCCATCCCAAGGGAATGGGTAATCTATTTAAGTGTAAATATGTGAAAACAAAGTTTTGTTTGAAATTATGTAAAATAAACGAGACCTGAGCAATCAGAGTAACGGCAGCATGCTAGTGAGTTGCCCACAGAAGATGTGATAGTTGCAGCTCCTGGCTACAGAGGATGGTTGTTTTTAGCTCAAACTGCTGAAGTTATTATTTTTAGTTCTCAAGGTTCCTGGCTCAGTCCCTGTTGTATTAACCAAGAGTTCAGCAGTCACACAAAAGCTTGCAAAAACAAAGCAGACAAAGTTCAGCAATCACATAACATGTAAAAATCCCTGCACTAATGTGCTCTGTAGTAATTTTCTGCCCAAAGAAATGGTGTTAGGTTTTGTGCACCATATTTTTTGAAAGGAGAAAAAGCATAAGTAGGAAACTGAAAAGTTCACCTCTTACAGTCACCATAATACAATCCTCTTACCTAGGCCAGTAATTTTACTCTCACAGGTATAAAAGACATATGCATGTATGTATACATAGGCACACTGATGTTAATAAAACTGACTATAGGATTTTTGGCCTTATGTTTATCACCTTTGCCAATAAATGGGATGTGACTGGAAATGTGACTGGTTAGTGGTGTCCCCCAGGGGTCCGTCCTCGGTCCGGTCCTGTTCAATTTATTCATTAACAATCTAGATGAAGGGATGGAGTGCTCCCTCAGCAAGTTTGCTGATGATACCAAACTGGGAGGAATAGCTGACAGCCCTGAGGGCTGCGCTGCCATCCAGAGGGACCTGGACAGGCTGGACAGCTGGGCGGCGAGTAACCTCATGAAGTTCAACAAGGGCAAGTGCAGGGTCCTGCACCTGGGGAGGAATAACCCTAGACATGCCTACAGGCTGGGGACCGACCTCCTGGAGAGCAGCCCCACAGAGAGGGACCTGGGCGTGGATGACAAGTTGACCGTGAGGCAGCAGTGTGCCCTCGTGGCCAAGAAGGCCAATGGGATCCTGGGGTGCATTAAGCAGAGCGTCTCAGCAGGTTGAGGGAGGTGATTCTGCCCCTCTACTCAGCCCTGGTGAGGCCGCACCTCGAGTACTGTGTGCAGTTCTGGGCTCCCCAGTGCAGGAGGGATGTGGAGCTGCTAGAGAGTTCAGTGCAGGGCCACAAAGATGATTAGGGGTCTGGAACATCTGCCCTATGAGGAAAGGCCGAGAGAGCTGGGCCTCTTCAGCCTGGAGAAGAGAAGACTGAGAGGGGACCTGATTAATGTATATAAATATCTCAAGACAGGGAGTGAGGAGGAGGGGACTGGCCTCTTCTCAGTGGTGGCCAGTGACAGAACTAGAGGAAACGGCCACAAATTGAGGCACCAAAAGTTCCACAGGAACTTGAGGAAGAATTTCTTAACGGTGAGGGTGACAGAGCCCTGGAACAGGCTGCCCAGAGAGGTGGTGGAGTCTCCTTCTCTGGAGATCTTCAAAATCCGCCTGGACATCACCCTGTGTCACATGCTCTAGGGGACCCTGCGTGTGCAGGGGGGTTGGACTAGATGACCTCTACAGGTCCCTTCCAACCCTAGCCATTCTATGATTCTATGATTCTATGAAATGTCAATATGTATTCCTAGCAAATTGGCGCAATAAATCACCATTATTTTTGTAAATCCTCTTGGATCTACCTGAAGGAAATATGTGAAATAGTATGGATGTTTCTCTGATATTTTGTTGGAAGTGCATAAATATAGGCAAATATTTTTATATAGGTGTATATATATATAGACTATATAGATACATAGCAACATATGTCAAAATAGCATGAATCTTCTAGAAGAACCCACACCCCCATCCCTCTATCTGCCGTACAGGGTTATGGACATTAAAGTCTTCCCCACCACATTTATTTTTAGAATCAGTTTGAGAGTAGAGAGCAGGAGAGGGAAAGAAACCAGACTATTCTGAGAGAAAATAAAGGCATGGGCTATTGCAGGGAAATGGAAATAAAGTTTTTTTGTTTGTTTTTTTTTTTTTTCATTTAGACACCACTCTGAATAACACAAGATCCTGTAGACCTGAGTCATCACATTCTTCATCCATCAGGTAAGCAGTGTTCTGACCCTTGAGGAAAAAATATAAATATGTGTATGTATGTATGTATGCGTGTGTGTATTTATATATATCTCTGTATTCCAACAGTTGTGGAACAGGCTACCTCTCCTGCTTTAACCAGCAAACTATGAAGAGAAGTCTACGGCAGGTGATGACTTTTCTCTCTACTAATCATCTTTTTCTACCTACCTGAAACTTTTAGCAGTATTCACTGCCTCCATTACACTAATGTTCATCAATTCCATGAGGCCTTTCTGTGCTGGCACAAAATAAGAAGCATCCTGAAGAATTTACAGCCTCAGTTATATAGGAAGCAGCAAATTGCTGTGTGTCCAGTTAGATGATCTCTCCAGTTCACAGAGATTTTGGAATGGAAGAGTGCAAGTGATTACATAAAGAACTTAGGGGAAAAGCCAAAACGGCAGCTACAACTGGTGAAGGTAACAACAGCAATGAGCTGTGTTTTCAAATAAGGAATGAAAGTAATGTAGTCAATGCGCTGCTTCTGGAAAGAAGTAAGGATTTTTTTGTTTGTTTGTTTTTTTGTTTGAAGTTGAGCCGTTATATCTTGTTCCTTGCTAAAAAATTCAGTTCATTGCTTTATGCGCACCTTCTGATTACTGACAAATGATACCTCACCCTCTTGTTATTCATTTGTTTCACAGCTGCCACCCTAATTATGCATGTTGTAGGTAACTGGAAAAAATGCCATGATTTGAGTTTGTACCATAACAATTTTAATTTAGGGTTAAAAATATTTGTTTGAGGATGACTGTATTTCTCTGCTCATGGTCATCCACTGCCAGCCCTGGAAGCAAGCACTTATTCTATTTTCATTTTTAAGAGATGACATGATAGAAATAATAAGACAATAAATCACAATTAGACTGTCTGAGTAAACATGTGAAGTGTTGATTATAGCACACTGATTGACTGCCTCATCCTTCTTTGCAGAGACGTGTTCTCCATCCACACTTGAAATTATGTTTCCACTTTTAATTTCTTGTATAAACTTAAAATAGTATTATTTGGGGTGCTTTTTAGGATGAGTCATTGTTGGGGGAGGAGAAATAGAAGTTCTATTTTTTGGTGTCGCAGCTAGATACTGTTGAAATGTCCTAATCTAAATAAGAAAAAACTCAGCACTGTAAAGATTGATTTGAAATCCACTTTGTTCAGCAACTGGACCTTGAAAGCTGCTGTGATTTTACCTGTCCAGAAGATTCAATGGACAACTTCAGCAACTCAGCTAAGTATGCCATTGTGAAGGAAAAAAAGAAGTGCTATTGATTTTTTCTGGGTAGCAGTCAGAAGAAAATGTGTGCAGTATTGTATATATCAAAGTAGCTGTACATAGTTAGAAAACTATGTACACATGTAATCATGGACACAGTTCTAATTACTTTATAATTCACACATACGATGGGTTTAAGGTTGGAAGACATTCCTGTCATTTCTGACTACTTATTTCTCAGTTAGTACAAATTTGTTTCTCTTTTAGTTATTTGGCTTCAAATTACTTTTCCTCACCTTATTAAACAAAGCTGTAAACAAATTCCAGAGCCTGAAAAATCTGAATTGACGCTACGAATATTTCATTTCATACACCAAGAATATACTCACTGAGGCCTCTAAATAAGATGCAGGGCATCACTGAAATAAGGTTGCAAAGTATGTGCTTCCTGCTTTTACTAGATGAGTCAGAGTTTAAGACCAACTGCATTTTCACATGGTTTTGTTAAAAAGAAAAAAAAAAATAGAAAAAAAAAACCCAGAAAATATACCTTTGATTAAATTAGTAAATATAAAACATCAGCTGAATTTAACATTTAATGTTAGTAGCCTTATGATAAGAGTCTTTTTGTATTGACAAATGGTTTTGATGGCCATTGAACAAACACTAAGCTACTTAATATCTACTGCTTACTTTACAGAGTAGAGTCATGCAGCCCAGCTTAATGCTCTGAAGTAAAATGCCTGAATTAGGAGGTGCAATTAAAAAAAAAAAAAAAAAAGCAAAAAATGGCAAATTTTAAAAAGTTGTTAAAGGAATTAAAGTTTTGAGATGCAACTTGCCAATCATTTAGAATTTAACAGCAAAAGTTTTTCTTTTCCCAAAACATATACGTGATATAAAGCCCAAAAGAGAGCTTATAGCACAAACAGAATATCAAGCATACTAGAAATGTTCACAAGGTCATTCAGTAAAATTAAATATATACACATATTTAGAGCAGTATCCAGCACAAAATAGCAAAGGAAATTTGACAAACCAGAACAGAGCTAAGTAACTGTCTGTAAGTGAAATCTCAGTAGTAGATAGAGTTTAATTCAGAATCAATTAATAAAAAGAAACAAATCTCTAGGACCACAAAGAATCACAAGTTCCAAAGGAACTTAATTATGATGAAATACTTTATACATGAAAGGTATCAAAAACTATAAGAAACCATTATTTTCTGGTAACTGGATTTGACAATAAAATAAGAAATGACCTTTAAAATGGTTTAAAGATGATACAGGGACATATAAATGAACAAGCAAGAATCATAGAATCATAGAATAATAGACTGGTTGAGGTTGGAAGGGACCTCCAGAGATCATCTAGTCCAACCCCCTGCTCCAGCAGGGACACCCAGAGCACGGGGCACAGGGTGGCTTCCAGGTGGATTTGGAAGATCTCCAGAGAAGGAGACTCCACAGCCTCTCTGGGCAGCCTGTTCCAGTTCTCTTCCACCAAGCAGAGTTTTACCCCATCTTCTTTACATTCTCCCCTCTGGTATTTGAACATGTTAATCAGGTCTTCTTCAGGCTAAACACGGATGTGCTCACTGGATAGCTCACTTAGTCTTTCCTCATACAATAGATGCTCCAATCATCTTTGTTCTACATTGAACCCTCTCTAGGAAAGGCTCCTCCTGATGAAGCCAGGATCCCATTGGCCTTCTTGGCCACGAGGGCACACTGCCCTTGTGAAATGCCCGTATGGATGTATGGATAAATGTACGGATAAGAGAAAGACGTATGGATAAATATGGTATAAAGGAAAAGAATTAATATAACTTGATATCTTTCTTACAGAGGAAGGGTAGAGCTACTGATTTCTCAGAAAAAGTGAAATAGTACATGAATATGTTTGATCCAAACAAAGTTGTGTAGACATAGCTTTTACAAGCTTTTGAAAGTATTCTTATCAGAAGGCTCCTAGAAACAAGTTTCATTTATGAATCAACAATGAGTTATAATAAAAAATTACATTTAAACCTAAAAAAAAAATCAATATTCACAAAGGCAGGCAGTTATTGGAATTCTGACATGGGTTTGTTGTATCAACAAAAATAATTTGGAAAAGACCATGAAAAGTATGATGGTAAAGTTCGCTGATGATACACAGTTATTCAGGAAACTCAAAGCTAAAGCTGACTGCAGAGTTGCAGAATTGAATGAGTAATAAAATAGGGTAAGAAATTCAATGTTGACAAATGCAAAGTAATAAGCTAGGAAAAACCAAGTCTGTATATAAAATGATAAATGAGCTTCTAAATGAGCTATTATCACTCAGAGGAGATTTCTGGAGTTATTGTAGGCATTTCTATGGAAATGCCTGCTTAACACAAGTGAACACAGAAATAGAAAATTAAGAAATTATTAGGAAAGAAATTGAGAATAAAACTGAAAACATCATATTTTCCACATGTGCAGCTGCATCTTGGACTCTGGATGAAGCATTCCATAAAGTACAGCTCACAACTGAAAAATTACAGATAAAAGAAATGCATAGACCTATTTCAGAGTCTATTAAATACAGTTCTTCAGATTCAGACTCCTCTTCAGGAGTAACCTAAAACACTATTATATTGGGGGAGGGTCAGACTGCCTTCAGTATTTCTCATACTTTAATTATTTTCTGCAGGGTACTAGCAAAGACAAGATGGTGAGATAGACGAAATGTCTGATCCTCTGTTGTTACTCATATTCACCCTGTGGACTTAAGGGAAAAAAAAAATGAGAGGATGACCCAGGGTGATCCAAAGCACATTAGATAGTCTCCTTTTACAAGGCGACTTCAAGACTTCATCTTCCTCCTGCAAATGTGCAGGGAGTCTGGGAGAGCTGCTCTCCTACCTGAAGCAGCTAAATCCAGTTGCCCAAAGTTGGGTAGAATTTTATTTTACTCTTCCTTTTAGCCCAGCTGAACTTGTAAACAGAAAAAAAAATGGTTTTATATTTTAATTAAAGAAAACATTTTTTTTTCTTTTCTAGTTCAAAAAGTGGACAACATATATGCTCTTACTTTTTCCAGATTTCCTTGTACATTGAAGAAACCAATTCCTGAATAGATTGAGAGATGCTTTATAATAGCAAGCTCAAAAGAAGCATCTTGACAGTAGATGAATTGTTGACTAGCATCAGCTCACTATAACCAAGAGCAAACAGTCACCATGAGAGTATTGCTTCAGCTTTCCTATGCTTTAATAAATAGCTCTAATGGGAATTGGACTGGGTCCCAGATTAAGAATATTATTGCGGTGGAGGTCATTAGTCCAATGGAGCGATGAAAGTTAAATTTTTGCAGAACATACTTGACGGAGGAAAAAAATCTTTGCAGCACAGAAATGAGGTCCCCAGACTGTTATTATTAGTGCTAGCATTTTGCCTGTGCTGAGCAAAAACAGATATTCAGTAGGTGCAAATCACCACAAGTACTTTGAGTAAGATAATTTACACCAAGGCTTAACCAAAAAAAAGAAAAAAGAAAAAAAAAAAAGAAAGAAAGAAAGAAACGATGCAACACCCTTTTACCTCTTCCAATGAAAGGTTTGAATTAAAATGGCAAGCATTTTTTCCCTGACAGGTTTGATCAGTGTGCCATTCAAATTTTTCTTGGACCTTGCAGGAGATTCTGGAGTTCATGCATTGTTGCATCTACCCCCCTCAGGAAGTTTCTGAGATGTCAATAAGCTGTTGGCACATACCAAGCAAATGTAGCCATACGGCTATAGAAGAAACTTGCTTTCAGAGACCAGCTTGACCTAAAATCCTGCTAAAGATCTGCCAAGAAAAAAAAAAAAAAAAAGAAAAAGAAAAAAAGGTCTTCTGGACTGGCCAGAAACAATTAAAGCAAAACACTCATTGTATGTTACAGAGAAGTTTAATAACCAGGAGTGCCAGTTATTGGCGCTGTACAATGTAACCTGAGGTAAATAAAATCCACTCTTTTGGGAAAGTACCATGAGTATCTAAAGGTTAGAGAAAATATTCCAGGGGTTAACTGCCAGACTATTTGAAAATAAGGTATTTTATCACACATACCATTGTGGCTATAAGTGTTTGAGCAGTTGACACAATACAAAATGATTTCTGACAGTTATTCCTGGAATGAAACCCGAAAATGTCCCTGTGACATTCACTATGGCATAAGGTCACGTTGCATTAATTGTGTCCCTCAAGCTGACACACTGTATCATGATGGGCATAGTGTGAAGTCAGTGTCCTCACTGCCATGCCACAAATCTGATCACACCTAAAGAAAAAAAAAATGTCATGATAGTCCAGAGAGGTTTTGTAAAGCTGCAATTGAACAAATATTTTCCTTGAATAACTTTATTTAGTTTCAATTAAAAGAGGAGCTATGTGAAATTGTGCTGCAAAGGACAAAAGCATACAAACCAAAGCATATACAGTGGTGATGTCTCTCATCTTTTTGTTCACTACAGAGCAAAAGTCAATTCTAGTGAACTGAACTTTCTTTCCTCTAAGGCAACACAGCTGAGGAGTAGGGAGTCCTACTTGGCGGTATCAAAGCTGGCAATTAAGCAGCGTGTGTCAGAACAGCCAGGACTCATGATCCCCCATGCCCTTCCTGGAGCACTGAAAAAATACAGCTCGGGTGAAATTAGAACCTTGGAGGTTGCAGATGATCCTTGCAGCTCTCTCCCCGCTGCCAGGAGCTTTTATCACTCTTCTGCCCTCTCCTTTTGACTATGGTAGCTTCATCCTTGAGGAGGCAGCAAAATTTAGTTTTACTCCCACTGCTGGAGAGCTTGAACTCACTTTGCTGAGAGGCCCGGAAGAACTGACTCCTTTCTTGGGAAGTGAAGCACAACTAGCCCGGCCTGTCATGCCATCAGACGACGTGTCCTGCTATAACGTCGCTGGTTTCCATGATGAGTGGGCTGTATCTCCTGGCAGCAGTATAGATGGAGCTCCACCACTTCACAAATGCTTGACAGCATCTGGATGGCCAAGGAGAACTTTTAAAAGTGAACCACTGTGCGCACCATCCCTGGCTCCACAGACGCTCATGTGAGCCGATACAGGGCGGAAAAAAGTATGGTCATGGTTCACGTCAGGAAGCTTCTGTCATTTAAAAGTTATTTCACAGGTTTAGGTATTTGGTTTTCCAACACAGTGTTGCTGTCATTGACCACCTTGTAAATCCTAATATAGAAACACCCATCTGAGGGTATCTACCAAGCCTTTTCTGGTGACTTAATCTCAAAACCCGAGGTTTGTCACTATAAGTAAGTGACTCTAGGATTTGTTGGACACCATGTGGATGCTGCTATATTTCTATGCCAGTTTCCTTGGTCTGCATAGCAGGGCTTGTAATCAATAGAGAATTCCACCTCATGTGGAACCTGTCCTCAGACTCAGTCCACCTCCCTCAAGCCCAGTTGCTCACAGGCAGCAGAACCACTGGAGGAAAATTCTTACTAAGCTTCTTGACAGGAAGTCTCAAAGAATTTTCACAGTAGTTCAGATCACTGTCTTGCATCATAGGATATCTGTGATCCAACTGTCTTAGGAGAGACCCATTTCTTACACTCAAAGATGGCCAAGGATTTTGGAACTACTGAGACTTCAGTACCTTAAGTTTACTTCAGAAACAGTCCATTAGCTGTTTGGAGGAGAAATGAATAATATAGTCATTTTGAGCAATTATATATATAATTTATTCCTCAGGCCCAGCTGGCCTCTTCATGGAAATTAAGTGCTAGAGGAAAAAAAAAATCATCTGTTTAACTAGAAATAATCACAGTAAATTAATCTGTGGTGATTTGAAAAAAAAATCAGCTAAAATATCATCAGTTAATTTACATCAATTATTTTCAGTTTTGTGTTATATATACCACATCACTTGGGGAGACAATTTTGGAAATGGAACATATTTGAACAGCTAAACTATTGGAAACTAGTTAATATTTATAGCTAAATCTAACTAGAAAACAGAAATTCTGCTCATAAAAAATACAGCCATGAAGTGTGAAATTCTGTGTATTTTGATTTTTTTTAATTAACATTTTCTAAGAGAAAACATTAAAGAAAGAAGGACAGATTTCAGAACAGTAATAGACAGATCTTTCCCAGTGGGATTAGTAGATACCCTTATGAAACTTTATTTTGTCTTGCAGGTGATACAGCTACACAGTAGAAACATTAGAGCCAGTTTTGACACCACCATTTTACACCAGTGAGGATGGAAACCTGCCCATCTCAATATCAAGATTATATAAAATTTTATGTATCTACAGCTTAATTACTATGTTGTCTAAGCAAGCTCAAATATCTAAACCTCATGTTATAATCTGCAGACTGTAGTCAATCTACCCTCAGTTTTGGAATTTAAATCCAGACTTCCAAGTTTCAGGTAAGAATTTCAACCACAAAGGACTATTTTTTTTCCTTTCTCCCCATTCCTAAAGTCAATGAAAAAAAAATGTTGCAGGATTCTAGCAGAGTTTTTTATTAAATGTTATTGAAAAGATACTAATCAGTACAGAATGACGAAGAACATTCTGTATCTTTAGGTCAGCCTCCCTGCGTTGCTAAGCACTGAAAGCCTTTGGTCATACTGCTAAAAGGAAGAAATTGTCTCAAAGCCTCAATAACCTGAAATACTTCTTATCTCAATTTTGAGGCATTGAAAGACTTGCTTCCTAGCTTCCCTCCTTTCTTATAAAAGATGAATTAAATTGCATGAATGTATGACAGTATAATAAATAAAAATATATTGCAGATGGAGAAGCGGGCAGTCAATACACTTGAGGGAATAGCTGCCATTCACAAAGACCTGGTCAGATGGGAGGAATGGGCTGACAGGAGCCTTGTGAAATTCAGCAAGGACAAATACAAAGTCCTGCACCTGGAAAGGAAGAGCCTTTTGCAACAATACAAGTTAAATAGTTAACTATGCAAAACATTGTTTTTACTGACCTGTAAACATCCATTTTGTTTAACTAGGAAAAGCATTAAAATTATAGTGCAAAAACAATGAGCCATTTATATTGTTTATGAATGCAGTAAGTTAATTTGTTACCAAGTACATTTGCCAAAGTACAACCTACCTAACTACAAAAGTAAGTAGGAAGGGACTCTTCTGCTCAAATTTTCTTGTCTACATAGAGTGTAGATGATGACAAATATTTACTAAAGATCTCAGTGAGCTATCTTGGACTCTTTTTACAGTCAATGAAAAGAAAAAAAATAGGCAATTTAGGTGCAATTCAGAATTTGAATCCATATGAAGTAAACATCTGAACAGGCCAGTTGAATTATTACTCTAAACAGGCCAGAAATTATTATTACTCTACACTCATCAGGAAGTAAATTTAAAGTGATTAGTTCAGAGTCGGAAGTTTATATACTACACAACAAAAATCAGATGTGATGAATCTCAGCTACAGCATCCATCTCATTTCCTCTAGAAAATTATGTGAATAGACCCAGACTATAAAAACAAGGCAGAGTGCTGAAGATGTGAAAAAGAAGTCTCATCATCTGAAGGATCCAGCTGTATAGTGTACAAACCTCTCCATTTTGGTGTGGAAAACAGATGGCCACATTGATTATAGGCAGAACATGGGTTTATCCTCTTCGATTTAGGCAGGATTTAAAATAATATGGTTCAATAGTTTCTTAATAGCATGGTGCACTAGTTAAAACAGTTCAGTTAAAAAAATCCTTTTCACGCTAATCACTTGTTTTGAGTCAAACATTTTGATTTGTTGTTGCCGTTGATGTTTTTTTCACTCTTTTAATATTTTCCGTTCTTGATGTTTCCCAATGGATAAAACTGGAGAAGTTTCAGTAAAGCTGCTTGATTGTCTTGGGGGGAAAATAAAAGCAAGAAAATGCAATTTGTCCATTACTCTGGCAACAGAAGAAAATAGCAGTGACCTTTTTGAACAGCTGTACAGACAAGAATTATGCAGTTTGAAAGATGCTGTTTTGTATAGAATAACTCTCAACAGTTACCAGTGAATGACCTTTTCCTCATATAAACTTCTTTAGGCTTGTTTTGTTTTGTTTTTAATAAGGAGCAAGCATTTACAAATCTCATACTGAGGTACACTACATATTTTTTACTGAGCTATATAAAGGCCCGATCTAAACTACTCTGGAGATGATCAAAGACATTTTTACAGGGCTAAGCCATCAAGGCCTAAGTGAGTACTTACAGGCTCAGTAACCTTTCAGTCAGTCAGCTTGCTCTAACTGATATACAGACCTACCAGTGAAAGATTTCAAGACGAGGACTCACCTATCCTGGACCATTTTGACAGCTCTAAATCCCTAAAATGAAGGAGTAGCAGCATCTCTTATCATTTTAGCTAGAACTTTGGATTCAAAATGAGCATCAATTTTGTTTATTCTTTGCAAATCTGAAATTTCTTAATTCTTAAACATAATTCTGCTATTCTTTTGGTTTTTTAAGCAAAAACTATCCAGAAATACCACTAATTTTTTTATGAATAAATGTTAAGTTTATGTAGGCTATAGAAGAGATAATTCCCTCAAAAGCACCTATTCCTACAAGTAGTTGTTATTATTTTGGAATTTCATTTCAGTTAATTTATCTACAGGAACAGGTTCGCTACCAAGGTACTGGAGTTCACGATATTAACATTCTCGTTTAAAATAGGTGTCCATTTCTTGTCAAAAAATGCTTCATATAAACATTTAATCTACTTCTCCAGTTCTGAAATCACTTCTCATTTTATACAAGTTCATTAATGACCCTCTGAACTTTGTTAATTTTATCATTTTAATTTGCAGTGAATGCATTTTTTTCAACTCTCACAAGATTGTTTTCTGCGATTTATGAGATCTTCTCTCGTTCTCCTATCTCTTCTATCTGCAGAAAAGTAAAACACAGAAATGCAAAGAGCTTATGCCCTGAAGCAGATGTAGTCCTCATCCATGATCAGTATAGTTAAAAATTAAATGCATTTTGTTTAATCTGATAAAAAAAATCATTACTTTGAAGATAGTTCCATCTCAGCCTATCTGAATTGCTCTCATATCCTTATTCTGTTGATTGCTGCTTAAAATAGATAATGTCGTAATCTACAGTTAACACATTGAAAAATCATAGAGAAACCTGACCGTCTTGCTCAAAGTCAAGATATTGAATTTGTCGTGCTTTTTTTGAGGCAAAATGCCCTTACCAGTAGTTACATGCAGTTGATACAGGCTTTTAGATGTTAATAGAGCAATCTCTTTGACAAACTCTTACAGTCATTCTAGGGCAGACAGATAACTGTGGACCTGCTGGAAATCACGTCTGCTCACTTCTGCTTAAAACTGAAACTCAAGCCAGTCTCAGTTGGACACATAACTTCATAGTTTGTCTATTTTGATCCCTTTCCCACCCTCTCCTCTCCCCTCTTCTACTTATTACCTGCATGACACATTAACCCTTGCAGTCAGGTTGCTTGACACTTCCTCTAAGAGAGAATTTTTTGGTGAACATTTTTGGAGTCTTTCCATTTTTTTCTCCCCCAGGGTTATGAAGTTCTTTGGAGGTAAACCACCATTATCTGTAAGATTCTTCTTTCATCCATCGAGAGACTTCATATTAAGAGGTACAATGCAGTAGAATGAAACCTACCCAACAGATAGGATTATACTGACATTTTCTAATTTTAAAATTAGTGAGTTAAGCAGCATCTTTCTAATGGACTTTTGAAATGATGTTAATGGCAATTGAATGAAACAACATGAGTATGTAGCATCACTAATAATTTAAATATAAGACTTTTATTCCTTTTCCCTAACAGATATGGGTTACAGTCTCAAAAAAGAAAATTTATTTTCTACTAAATCCTGTATTCTTCCATTCATTGTTGCCACAGGATCACTCACATCCTAAGGCTTTTTGTGACTCATATTTTCCTTTCAGCTTCTAAAATTCAGTCATGACAAGGGTTCCCAAACAAAGCTGCTTGAATGAGTATTGCTAGCTTCCTCAAAAGACCGTTAATAACTCAGCTCAAAAAGCTGCAGTGATAAGCCATGCAAATTATACCTTACTACTAGAAAAAAAAGGAAGAAAAAAAGCCAGAAAAAAGCCAGAAAATGAGAAAGAAATCCTTTCTTCTCTTCACCTACCAAGCATACAAACAAGGACAAAGTACTTAACAGCAATATCCACGTTATGCACTGAAATTTTGTTTTTGCTCTCACTTAACTGGCAATTTTTATAAGGAGGTGGGGGGGGGCAAGGGGAGATCAGAAGGATTATCCAGTTCACAGCACAGAATATCCAACAAATGAAACATCAAAAGGTACATTTGCTGGTAAGAGATCACACTATAAAACTTGCAATATACCACTACTCAGTGATTTTGGACCTAAAATTTCATTAATCATTCATGAACCTGTGCACTGCTAAAGGGAATAGCACAGTCTATAATCTTCAGGAAGTGCGTGGGGGGAAAAAAATCCCTTTTTTATTGGAATAAATCAAAATTACTTTAACCCCTCAGTTGCTTATGCTCTGCAGCTTTTTTTATTTTTATTTTTATTTTTTCCCAGAAGGGCAGGCAAAGAATTTTGAAAGAGGGCACCTGGGCCTCAACTTCAGAAATACCTTCACACGGCTTTAAACTCTGCCACAGGCCTGTGTTGTGCTGGATATATAATTTAAGCATAAGTCACTTTCCTTATAGGAAAATTTGGAATAATAATGTTTCTTTCATGAAAGTGTTCGTAAGGTTTAGAGTCATAGAGCTATTTGATCCTGTTGTCTTAATGCCTGCATGCTACAAATCCTTAATTTTCATCTAGTTACTTTTTATATTCAGTCCAGTACTTTGTTTTTGATTAATGCATTTTCCATAAAACATGTTTTAACCTATAGGTATTAAGGCATGAAGAAAAAAAAAAACCAACAGATTCTCCTAGAGATATGGCTGTAAACATCTCTCCATCTTGTGTAAATGTATCTGCTTTTTTTTTTTTTTTATCAGCTAGTCATTAGAGTATATTCTATCTTTTCCCATGGGTATGCTTATGGGATAGCTAGGCTCTTAGGATTAAAGTCAAAGGAACTTGGTCCCTTCAGATAGTCAATACAACACACAAATGATCTGAGATGTTCGGAGCTTTGGCCTCCAACTCTACCACAGGGTGGTTTTCTGACCCCGAGTTGCATACACAGAGCAAATTCTTCCTCACTGCTAGATGTAGAGTGGCTTCATCTGTACTGACTTTTGGAACCAAGCCTGGCCCATGCTAACCTAAATTAGGCATTGCTTGAGACGGCTTTATCCTCAGCTGAAACCATGGCAGGGAATATGGTAACACTTAATCATTACAGATAAATGCTGGCCAGCAAACAAACCCATACCCTGCTCAGTTTATTACTGTAGAAGTAGCCCTCATTTCTATGAATAGCATCGCTAAGCGCTTACCTTATCAGTGATGGGTGTCCTGAGCTTAATCATCTCCATCATGTTCAAGGCCTGAAAGGCTAATAATTAGGGCTATTCGAGATGTGTGTGGAGCCTCAGCAGTTAGTCATCCTGGCAAAATAAACAGATGTTTATATGTCTAGTAACAATGTAGCACATAATCATAAAAGGCTCACCCGAAGATTAGAAATTAAATCCATATTATCTTTATATATATACATACATTTATATATATATATAAAAAATGTGTATTTCCTTTTTCTCTCTCACATGCACAACCCACATATTACACATGCAAATTCTGCTTGGATTTCAGGAATGCACTTATTGTAGGCTTAGGGTACTACTATAGAGAGGGAATGGATGTCTTAAACAGAGATGAAAATACCTCTTTAAATATAATATGGAAGATGAAATGATACCTACAGGAATACCATACATTTGTAAATGCCTCACACATTTGGACAAGGCAGAGTGCATGTCAATTCCCTGCTTCCTTGGAACAATGTAACATTACACCAACTACTCTAATAACAAATTAATATCTGATTTATGCCAGCTAGGTTGGTAAATAAACCCAGGCATCTGCATGGCAGTTATAAAAGTCTACTGCGGCATGGTGTTATCCATCTGTATGGATGTCACCCTCAGTAAAAAAGATTAATTGAATGAGTAAGAAGGAGATGAGAGAAAGAAAAATAACAAAAAACACTTCACATTTTGTAAAGTATTTGCTACATATGTCTCTTTTTTTCATTAATTTTCCTCCATCATCCTTTTTCAAAGGCTTTTCTTTTTATGTATATATATTTATGGAAAGTTTATATCAAAGCTTACTTATACTGAGTGCATGATAAACATTGGTTGGTAGTAAATGGGGTAAATCTTTCAGGCCAGATTTACACAAGGTTAGATGCTGACACCTTCACTACACCTTAAGTAGGAAAGGACAGATGTAGGCCCTGCAAGGGAAGCTAAAAGCCAGAAGAATGGACGTCCCAAGAGGTCTAGGGAGGGAAAAACATTAGGGCCTTAGACCTGAGGGAGTGAGCAGGGGAAGGAAAATGGGGTAGGAAGGGGAAGAAAGAACAGGAAACAGCACAAGATGGAAACCAGATATTATTGGAAAATGCAAATATACACCCTCCTGTAGATTGCAATTATCCATTTGCATTATATTTACATCTGTTACTTCTCTTAAATATACCTTTTTTGGTGAGATTTTTGGCAAAATGAGGAAGTTATATTTTAAAGCACATAATTGAGAAAGGCTCAAGTCCTTTCCCTTCTCCATCCCCTGCTCACATACTTGAAGCACAAGTTTCTGAGGCTGAACTGTATAAATTTAAAAGAGGCACTTTATAAACAAAACAACAACCCACTGAGTTACATTTTGTGAAATACAGGCAATAAAAGGAGCCCAATAACTTTCTGCTTAACTCCTCTCACTGCTCTACTGCATGTACCTATGCAAAAATGAAACTGCTATACACTTTATTACAGCCTTTCCAGAAAGAAAAAAGTAATCCTCTGAAAGTGAAAAAAAAAAAGTGAAAATATTTCTGCTTAGTGTAGCACTTTGCATTAAAAAATAAAACAGCAAAATTAGATTATTTTTAGCTTTAATTTTTGAAAGAGAATTTTGTTATTTATCACTTTTGGCATCCATTTCCCTAATTTCCTTTTAGCCTCATTTTTTGAAGATGAAAATTCACAACTACTTTTTTAAAGGACTGAGCGATAAGATTTGCCCTCAACCAGTCATTGCAAGAAATATAAAAGTCCGGTCAAAATCGCATTACATCAAGTTTTCAAAGATCAAAAACAGAGCAGCCAGAATAAATCAATTACAAGGAATCCATACCTTTTATAGATATGTACATATCTTAAAAAAATAATTCCATTCATTAATAATTCATGTGGAAATAAAAATCTGCTTGCAATATTTCCACCAGCAGAAACTATAACCATATAGGTCAACTAAATTATTAACTGAGCATTCTTCACTTTGTGCAAGTAATTAATGATGAAATATTTAATATGAGATAAGCAATAGATAGCTACATGCTGTATATGTACATTAACACTTCCTAGTTCCAAAGGGGTGTTGCTACGATAAGTCATAATGTGACTTACATGACTGAAAGTTTAGCAATTTTTTTTCTATTAATTACTCCCACAACCGAATAAAACTTGAATACAATATACAGTTATGTAATACGAATTCATATTGTTCATTGGAAAAATATGAGACATCAGGTCTCACAGTGCTCTGAATGAGCATTTCTATGACCACAGACATAAGCAGAATTACCAGATACCAAGCCACTGCTAGAATCAATGATATTTTAGTTGTAAATTTGGTACACAAATCTGACTAGATTTCTATTTTTAATGTTCTTGTTCATGCCTTACATCTCTAAGAGAGTCCCCTTCCCCATCACATTTTCTAATCTAAGGTGTCCCCAAGATCAGGGAGATGATTCTAGAGGTTCTTCTGCTCTTTTGCACTGTACTAAGACATCATATATATTTAAGGCTAGGTATTCTACTGGATTCCTATCCATTCAAACATTAAACACAGCAGTATTCAGTTCTGCATACTCATATTTTATCTTAAATCAAGGCCTATTGCTCTGAAAGTACTATTTCCATCAGAAGAATGGATATCTGGATAAAAGTTTATGACAGTAATTTTCTGATGCCAGATCGCTTCTCCTTCATCTCAAGTTCATTGTGCTGACAATCTCCCCTTTCCACTGCCTGTGCAAGGGAAATGCATGGCTCATCTATGGTTCATCTATCCATCGTATGGGTGTGCAGTGAAAGTGTAGAAAGGTCATGCAAAAGGCACACGGTTAATCTCCACTCAAATTCCATGCAGTTTCTTCAGTCACACCAATGGAGTCATGCAAAACTCCATCCAGAAAAACAGTTCTTACACACTCCCACTGAAAGCCAGTTCATCAAAGACTACTTTGATGAACACAGATTTTTGCCACTCAAGAGCAGAAAATCCCTCTTATTTCTATAATTATTTTAAAAAAATACTAAATTTAATGACCATACCATATTAACCTGACTCATTATATAGTAAAACAAAAGAATATCTAAATTTCATGACTAATTCCTCAATATCTCAAAGCTATGGACAGTTTATTTCCCCTTGAGCAAGGTTAGGAAAGCAGGGTTATTTAGACTGTGCATGAGAAAGATTTTGATTGCATTAGCTATAGAGGAAACATAGGAAGAGAGGCTGGAAAACATACCTATGACACTGTTCCTACACCACAGGCAGGGTCAGACCATATATAAAGAAGAGGATAATTTAATTCTGATTTCAATATTTGTATCACCTATTTTCCCCTTCGCCCAAGCCGACAGCACCTCCTTTCCCTCGACTGCTCCAGCTTTCTACCAGTCACTCTCTAACTCATAGCTGTGGCCAGTGCTCAGTCTTCCTTCCCAACATAAAAGTCTCATTTTCTGGCTAAGAATCAAGCAAGTACATTTTTGCTATGAATATAAAATGCAGTAATAATTCTAAAATAACAATTATACCCCAAAAGGATTTAAGTGTCTCAGCTAATTGTAATTACTCCTTTCATTATCTACAAAGTATGCTTCTTTCCAGATAAAAATAGCCTAAGCTAGGTAGCTTAGACTGAAGCTTTAAAATTAGGGATCTCTGAGTGCATACCAAGAAAAAAATGTACTTCCTTAAAACACACAAACAAAAAAGGCACTGTTAAGTCCTTTACAAAATTCTCCCAAAGCTTATTTATTCCCTGAGCAGTTGTGCTCCGGCATGGTTCCACATTCTCCCCTGCATTCTTGCAGAAAAAGAAATGTTTTAATGCTGAAGTTTTATTCCATCTTCATTTTTGCACTTTATGCTGTTGGAATTACCAGATGTGCTAAGAGCTAGAACAATTAAAATTCTCTATGTCTAATCCATTCTTTTCAAATGTGAATAATGTCAAGCTGGGGAATATTCGCTTTACTAATTTTGCCAGCCAAATCACTTCCCCAGCGCTGCCATCTCTTTATACTTCTAAACACAGATTAAATAAAACAAATGTGATACCCTGGATTTTTTTCTAAGGTGAACAAAAACAACTCACTCGGTGTGTTCCAGCTGATATTCCTGCCTTGCTTATAAAATATTTGCCATCTTTTCATTGAGAAGTGTGCCATTAATTAAAAATGACCATCTTTCTGCTGCATCCTGTAGACATATGTATATCACCTAAACTTGTTCTCCACATCACTAGCATGAATTTAACTCACCACAAGATTCACAGAGCATCGTTCTTGCAGCTCATCAGCTTGGAGTTGTCACAGAAAATGTGAGGATTCAGATAAAAAAAAAAAGATAATAAAACTAGTGCATAGTGATAAAAAAGGACAACATTTCAAAGCAAGCCACAAGTACAAAGTCAAAGCAGCAGCTGCACCTCACTGGTGATGAGCCCAAGAAGAGCAAATCACATCTGCTAGTTGCTGTTGCTTTTTTGGCAGGCTTAATGCAAAGCCCTCAGTTGGTAATTTTTAAATACAGCTAAAGCTGTCAGGCTAAGAGATAATTAAATTACTGACAATGTTTTTCACTGCTGTTTTGTTTTGAAAGAGACAGTGTGGTAGTGGTGGTTGGGGTTTTTCATTTTCTTTTCTCTAGGAGAGCAGGAAGAACAAAATGCCTGTTTACTAAATAATCACTCATATAATCATTCAGCTGAGCACTTAAAAGCTGCTTGAGTACAGGGTGTCCTGCACTATACAGGGCAGAGGATTAGAAAATACAGGAGATCAGGCCCCAGAGTGGAGAGCAAAACAAGTCTGCAACTCCTCTTCCTCTCTAGAGGATGGTGACTTAAGCACTGGGAATAAAAGCTTTGCTCTTCTCGCGGTTGGCTGTTATAGACTGTGTGCAGATGTGGATGAACCACACATCATAGCACATTTTCAGTTTACAGGGCATTCCATGGAGTCACTTCAAGCTGTTCCTGCAGTAGCTCCCTTTCTGGGTGCATAATGCTGTGGAACATTAAGCTCAATGCTCCTCCAAAGGCAGAGAAAATAAATCCTCAGGAGACCCTAAGAACAGAGCACAGAAATACTGAAAACCACAGAGACAACCACCTTCCTCTGCTTTTTACTTTGTAAGACAAGGGAGTCATACACCTTGTGAGTGTTTGCAGGTGAGTGGCATTAATGGGGTCCACCCCACCAAATTCTGCAATTTGCTGAGTGCTTCAAGTACTCCATGGAAATGCACACTGCCCAAGTGCTTACAGCCTAGGCAGCCCAGCAAGGACATACTCAGGCCACCTAAGTGGCTACACATGTGTTTTAATAGTGACACCTCTTAAGGTCAAATAGCTATGCGCAGTTTAAACAACCTCCTATTTGATTCAGCCTGACATGTAAAGTCATTAAAGAGAAGTCACAGGTAGATGAGGCACTCACGGCCATGGTGGTCATGGGTTTATAGTTGGACTTGATGGCCCTGAAGGACTTTTCCAACCATAATGAAGAAAAGTCATGTGCCTAACTTACCAGAAGTGACTACATGTATATTAATCTATTAAACCTTGTCAGGGCACCAAACTATCATGCTGTCATTTACAATTATAAAGAGTCAGAACTGTTCTTAGTATGGTTTCAGCCAATAGCAACTAGTACTTTTTTCCAGACTAATCCCAGGCACATGTCAGGCTCTAGCGTGACCAGCTTGTTCCTGATACACTGCATGGCTGGGACCACCCTCGTCTGCAGGCTAAGAGAGTACAAAGTACTGAAGAAGTCAAATGGTGTCAGTCGATGAAGAGCAGTTAATTTACTGAGATATAGATATATCTCTACCATCAACAGCCTAATTTAAACATCATTTTCTCCACATTGTCTGACAGATCTGCCTAATAGGGGATTGAGATCTCTCACTGTGGTTTCACAACTATTTTTATAGTAAGCAGTGTAAATATATCTCTCAGGGCAATTTGGATGCACTGTTCCCCTCCCCTGCTATGAACATGCTGAAATAAAAGGTAGGTTACTTTTTTTTAATACCAACACACACACTCAAATTGAGAAAAACAGACATTTGAGCCATCTGGCTATTAAAATCACACAAATGCCTTCCTCATTGCAATATTTGAGAACAATCCTGGTCTTGTTGACCTGAGGGTCATAGAAAAGTTTCTTTGTTGAAAGTCCTTGTAGTTACATCCATTGCATTCCTCTAAAAATATCCAGATACCTCTCTACTAGTAAAGAAGCATAATTAGAAAGAAAAGCAGCTGCTTCATTACACACCAATTTCATAATGGAATTTCCAACAGAAGTAGATGTCTTGTATTATTTATCAATCTATATGGTCCAAAGAGGTTTATTCACACAAGCACATACTGTCTCCCATCCCACTCTGAAACTTATATGTAAGTTTAAGTAAAATTAAAATGGCAAATTTAATAAAAAAACTATTTCTTCATCTTCTCAGGGGAGTACATCATTTAAGTAACATCAGTGATACAACGTATACCTTACCATTGTTTCAAGGAGAGTTTAGAGATGTCTCAAGAAAACATTTTCCAACAACATAACTTCATGATTGACTAAATGCTTAAAAGATTCATAACAAGTTAAAGAATCATTTTGACAAGGATAAATGAAGAAAAAATATTGGAGTAAATCAAAATTATTTTATTCCTACCATTTCCAATTGAAACATTTTAATTTGGGGAAAGTTTCTTCACATATAAAATGTTCCATTTGGGGGATGAAAAACAATAACAATCAAAATATGTTTTACTCTAACCCCTTAGAGCTCTGGGAATTTGTTTGATTCTTTGTTTATTTTAGTTTGATTTGTTTTGGATGGAACGTGTTCCTATAGGGAGAAGTTTTTGACAGGAAAAAAAAATGTTATAGTTAAGAACAGTTTGAATTTAAAATATATGTGTTTGTTTTTTTTTTTTTTTAATTCACATATAAAGCAAAAATTATTTTCAGGACTCTGGTCCTGATCATTTGATGTTATTTACATAGATGATAATTTCAGTTTTGATTATAGAATGAAAGTTGGGATTTTTTGGTTTTTTTTTTTGCAGTTTATTGCTAATATTTTGCTACCATTCATTTGGCTATTGGTTAATGAAAAAATGATTAATATAAACATTGAATATAACATTGAAATGCATAGAGGCTTGTAGACTTCTATTCCTTCTGCTTTTAGTTTACTGTAATTCAGTCTATGTACTATTTGCTCAAAATAAATCTTTCATTTTCTTCTTTCAAAATTAACACCTTGTACAGGTTGTGAAGTATTCTGAATAACTTTGACTCTCCAAATAAAACTAAAAATTAGTATTTAGTTCAAATTAAACTGCAGAACTCATAAGAGAGGCATTATAATAGAGTCTGCAAAGAGATTAAACAATAGGGAAAAATATTTGGGAACTTTTCTTTCTGAGAGAAGCAACAATGAGTTGCTCACAAAATGCCATACTGTCTACTTATTTAAGTCAACAGAAAGTATCTCATAAGCTTCAGGGGAATTTGGATTACACTTGAAATTGATTTCTTATGGATAAGAAGTTGAATTTCCTTTAAAAAGTATCTTAAGTATTAAATAAAAATGATTAAATTCCAAAAAAAACTCAGTTCATTTTTGTTGAAACAGATTTCCTCAACAAGAACATAAAATATTCTACACAGACTGTGATTTAAGTTATATTTTGAGACTGAAAAAAGTGTGAGTAACATGAATTCTTTACAGAAATTGTTAAGAAAAGAGTATAAATGAAATGGTATTGGAGAAGACTGTAGGTAAGCAAGTTATTATCTTGTACTTCCAAACCAACAGTCGGTGCTCCACTTTCCAGCAGTAAAAAGAAACAATTTACTGTCAAGTTTATGCTTCTTTCATGGAAAACAGCATGAAAAGATAGATGCTGAGCAAACTCGGCATTCATAGGTGAGTGAACTACAGCCAAGAGATGATGTTTGAAGTTATTGGTGAGCTGTAAACCTTACAGGAGCAGGAAAAGAAGCATGTTTGGCTTCTTACTTGGCTGATATCTAAGGGACTCCTAACAAGGACGTACAAACAAAATGATGAATAAGTCAGTTGTTGAAAAGAGAGGCCTAGATGACTCTAGAGACTAGTTTGAAAGGAGCAGGAATCCAAACACTGTTCTTTCCAATCCTCCTGCTCAAGCAGATTGATTAGGGAAGGAGAATGTAGTGTGGATCAATACCTGGCTGCAGGGCTGTAATGACCTTAAGGACTTTACCTTCTATGACAAGAAACTATCTGAAGGTGAGAGGCAGAGCCTACCTGACAATGTGGTCCAGGAGCACCTTTGCCAGAAGGCTTGCTAACCTAGGGATGAAGTTTTTAATTAGGATAGTCAAGAAATGGAGGCCAAAACCCAAAGAAAACAAGGGAAACAGAAAGCAAGGAGGAAGTACCCATGGGACAGCAAAATGGAAGGCTTTCACAGTTTCATAAAGAAAATGGGTCAGGCGGTACATCTGAACCATGCGGAAATGCATTGAGCATAGAAAACACACAGAAGGAACGGGATGTGCTTTCACAGACCTGACAGAAGTGGGATTACAGAGATTAGGTGAGATAACTTGTACAGCTAGAATATTTCTGTGAACAGAGGCATGATCTTTTATATATATATTTAAAAAGAAAAACAGTAGGGATGCCAAGGAGAAGAGGGTGCTCTCTACAAGGAGTAGAGAGGCTCAAGCTCTGCTATGAATTTGGCAACTGGTTGCTTGAGACCTTTGGGACAAGATCATCATTCTCTCCATCATCTTTGAAAGGTCCTGGAGAATGGGCGAGGTGCCAGAGGACTGGAGGAAAGCCAGTGTCTCCTCGGTCTTCAAAAAAGGCAAGAAGGAGGAGCCGGGCAACTACAGGCCGGTGAGCCTGACCTCTGTCCCTGGGAAGGTAATGGAGCAGGTCATCCTGACTGCTGTTTCCAGGCACAAGGAGGAGAAGACGGTGCTCAGAAGTAGCCAGCATGGGTTCACCAAGGGGAGATCATGCTTGACTAACCTGATAGCCTTCTATGATGGGGTGACTAGATGGATAGATGAGGGCAGAGCAGTGGATGTCATCTATCTGGACTTCAGCAAAGCTTTTGACACCGTCCCTCAAAGCATCCTCCTGGGCAAGCTCCAGAAGAGTGGCATAGATGAGTGGACAGTGAGGTGGATTAGGAACTGGCTGAATGACAGGGCCCAGAGAGTGGCAATCAGTGGTGCCGAGTCCAGCTGGAGGCCTGTGGTTAGTGGTGTCCCCCAGGGGTCAGTCCTCAGTCCAGTCCTGTTCAATTTATTCATTAACAACCTGGATGAAGGGATGGAGTGCTCCCTCAGCAAGCTTGCTGATGATACCAAACTGGGAGGGATAGCTGACAGCCCTGAGGGCTGCGCTGCCATCCAGAGGGACCTGGACAGACTGGACAACTGGGCGGCGAGTAACCTCATGAAGTCCAACAAGGGCAAGTGTAGGGTCCTGCACCTGGGGAGGAATAACCCTAGACACGTCTACAGGCTGGGGAACGACCTCCTGGAGAGCAGCCCCGCAGAGAGGGACCTGGGCGTCATGGTGGACGACAAGTTGACCATGAGGCAGCAGTGTGCCCTTGTGGCCAAGAAGGTCAATGGGATCCTGGGGTGCATTAAGCAGAGCGTCTCCAGCAGGTTGAGGGAGGTGATTCTGCCCCTCTACTCAGCCCTGGTGAGGCCGCACCTCGAGTACTGTGTGCAGTTCTGGGCTCCCCAGTGCAGGAGGGATGTGGAGCTGCTAGAGAGAGTCCAGCGCAGGGCCACAAAGATGATTAGGGGTCTGGAACATCTGCCCTATGAGGAAAGGCTGAGAGAGCTGGGCCTCTTCAGCCTGGAGAAGACTGAGAGGGGATCTGATCAATGTATATAAATATCTCAAGACAGGGAGTGAGGAGGAGGGGGCTGGCCTTTTCTCAGTGGTGGTCAGTGATAGAACTAGAGGAAATGGCCACAAATTGAGGCACCAAAAGTTCCACAGGAACTTGAGGAAGAATTTCTTAACAGTGAGGGTGGCAGAGCACTGGAACAGGCTGCCCAGAGAGGTGGTGCAGTCTCCTTCTCTGGAGATCTTCAAAACCCGCCTGGACACCACCCTGTGCCACATGCTCTAGGGGACCCTGCATGTGCAGGGGGTTTGGACTAGATGACCTCTAGAGGTCCCTTCTAACCTTAAGTATTCTATGATTCTATGGAGATCGGAGAGGAGGACAGCAAATTGGACATCTGTTGTCACAAGGTACTTTAAGCATCTGGATGTGTATTGGAAGTGCAACTTGGGTAAGCATAAACAGTCCAGGAGATTTCTGAAGTGCAGTGAGGGTAGTTCTTGGAACAAAGTGGTGGATGCGACAACCAGGGGATGTGCTTTTCTGGAACTGTAACTCGCAAATAAAGAAGTGATTGGAGATGTGATGGTCAGTGGCATGTTTGGCTGAAGTTGTCATTAGATGTAAGGACTCAAGATCCAGAACGGAAGTGAGAAGGGCAAATAACAGGATTTAGACGTCAGAAAACAAAAATTTATTTTCTTTAGAAATTCTATTCTTCAAAATTTATTTTCTGCTAATGGAAGGGTTCCTATGGTCAATGGCCAATTAGTCCTCAGAGGGAGTCTCCTGGAGGTAAAACAATAATCCATTCTAATTTGCAGAAGATAGAGTAGGAGTGGGAAAAGATAATCTTGGTTAAACACAGACTACTGAATGAACTGGAAGGCAAAAAACCAAAAAAGTATATGGAAAATGAAAGTGAAGGCAGGCTACTTAGCAGAATCAACTGGATGTGCATAAGTGGAATTAGGAAAACCCAAAGTTTAGCTGCATTCAAAGCTGTGGATGGATAGCAAGTGTAACATGAAAGGTTCCTTTGGTTATGTTAGCAGCAAAAAGATCAAAGGAAATGTTGTCTTGCTGTTTGCTGTTGAGAGGATTGAGCGAAACAGTGACAAAGGACCGAAAATATTGAGGGACTTTTTGGCTCAGTCTTCAGTAACAGGCTCTTCCCAGGTCATCACGCTTAGTAGCAAAGTTCAGGAGAGAGTCCTACTACGCATTGTAGAGAACGACTGAGTTAGAGACTGAAAGAGCTGCAATGCTCCACAGGAGCAGGGAGAAAAATATCAGTGAAGGGATGAGTTTATTATTATTTCAGTCATCTCAAACTCATCACTCATGATGAGTCAGGAATGCCATTGCTCTAAGTTTCATCTTGACTCAGTACAGTAAACAACTATCTCCAGAGGGTAAATTATCTTACCAAAGATGTGAACTGGGTCTGAATAAAATAACATATTTCTTGCTTAACTATAGCACAAATCAAGCATGCAGGAATCAAGAATATACTAGTTCCTAATTCAGATGCACTAAGTTTAAAGATTTTTCTAAAAAGATAAAAGTATTTAGAGCTAAACTTTTTAGAGATAGGCGGTTGAATCTGATCACCTAGAACAGATCCAACCATGTGAGGTATTTAAGATTAAAATTTTGGAGCTCCTAGCAATAAATTTTATCCTTCCTCTTCATCCTAGCACTTTAACAGTAATCCTGTCAATCAGTTTTAAACACAGATCATGCTGAGTCTTTTGCAAGGCAAGGGTATTGGGTTCCTTCAGAAATGTGTTTTTTCACAAAATTGGGCACCCTCTGTCGTTCATAATAATCTATGGCCCGTGTGCAGCAGCACATGATGACTGTGATGAGATAATTGCTAAACTGCGTGGAGACTTTTCAGGAGTGTCTTGCTTCCCAGTGTCATTTTAGTGTCACATATTTCAATGATTATTCCCCTAAACCTATTTAGGAGTAAACAATTTTCTGCAGCTATTGGCAATTTAAAAATCTCTGGATATGCACCCAGCTAGTAATCAATGAAAGAACAAGGTGGTTTGTTAGGATATTGAGATTAGAGTCATTGCTGCTCTTGTGCCGTATTCTCTAGCCTCTTGGTTCAATGATGTGTTCTAGCACTAGGAAGCCTTCAATACCCCCACTGAAACAAACTCAGAAATATCTTCTAAATACTTCTGTAATGGAAAAAATCAAATGCAGAGGTAGCTCAATTTTTATCATATTCCAGCCAAACTCACATGAAACATGAGTCCCACCTTACCCAGATATCCTCATCTTAATCCGTCTTTCACCTCAGCAGCATGTCTAGGAGACTGGTAAATGACTGCTGCTCATTTGGTCCCTAGCTGGCAGCCTGACTCATTGGCTGATAAGGAACCAGGAGCACTCAACTCTCTAACATCTCCTCAAAAGCACGACCCCAACTGCAACCCTGACATTTGGGCTTCTTCAAATCTGCAAGTAAATTGAATATTTAATCATGAAAAGACTTCTTAAAACTAGTTTTCTGCTTGCTGTTCAAGGCCTTATTATGGAGGCTGGATTTTAGTGAGGGGAAAATAGCTTTGACAAAATGTGGAGTTTCATGTATTATATGACACTTCGTTTTCTACTATTTTCCCCTCCCTGATGCATCATTTTCCTCTCAACTTATTCTTTTTCCTCTTCATTCTTTTCTTTCAGATTCCTGCCTAACAGTCTGGCTCAGACTGTGAAATCAATTCTATTTCTTATATTACTGCTGAGGATGGATGGCCAGAAGAGCAAACAAAAAGCAGTGACTTAAATGGACTGACACTGAAAGACATTTGTCAGGCCTCAAAATAACTATTAAGATCTTATGCTGTGTCAGTAATACCCATTAGTAAGGTTCAAATTAAAGAAAAGCACATTCATTTTCTGTTTCTATTTGCTAACATTGTATTTAAGTTTACCTTGCTTTCTTTTAGAGGAAAATTCAACAATAGATTAAGACTAGCAAAATTAATTTTGTCTTTTTCCCCTCAAAAAATCAAAAAAAGAGCTTTCCTTAATTCTTTAAATCAAAAATATTTTTCTGTTTTCTTTCCTCTATCCCCCCACCTCTGCATGGTAAATAAAAGATTTAAAGAATATGTATGGGTAGCTGTTACAGTGAAAGTCTTCACTGACTTACCATGATATCCCAAATACTCAACTTATCCCACTGCCTTAATATGAAATCCAGATCTCACTGTTTAATTTTGCAGCAATGAGTAAATATCTTATTAACCAATTATTTCAAAGCTCTCTTTTATGAATATGGCAAATAAAAGAGCTTCTCAGTCCTCTGACCAGGCCTGCAAAAAGACCACAGTTGAGAACTTTCAGTAAACACCATAAATGTCATAGTACAGTATTTGTGGACATGTAAGGAAAAGGAAATACTTAAGGTGAGCTTCTACACTGGTTCAACAAGTTTTACAAAATATATCTCTTGACTTGCCAAAGCATGCCAAATTTAACATTATTTTAAAAAGAGCTTCTGTAGGATTACATGTAAATTCATGAAGAAAATCGAACATCAGACAGGCCTTGAAAGGGACCATTACGTACAAATTAATAGTATAATTAGTTAAATGATCAAACTCTAAGGTTCTCAAAACCAGAACTCCTTATGAAATGTGAATTATTTTCTACATCACTAAGTAATTAGATTGACCCCATCTCAAGATTTTGTAATTTCATACTATTTCAGTACATAATTAAGTGGAGAAAAAATATTAATGGGAGATGTGATTGTGACAGATGTCAGTATGGCTGTGTAAAATTTCACTTATGATCTATGAGCCCTGGGAAAAACGTAGTGTTAGAAATATCTTACAATACAATGAGATGGAAAGTTACGCATCTGCAGTAGCCCAGAAGCTTTAAAAACACATTTTCTTTTTTCTAATAAATGCCACATTGGTATTTTGTGGTGCCTGTGGAGTGGTTTTACGGGGTGAATTTGTATTGCTATGGTACTCATCACAGAAGAAACACTGTGCAACGCAGACTTCAGTCCCCTTCACCAGAACTGCACAGAACACTTTTAGGCAACTCTAATGGTAAGTAGCTATAAGTTACATACATAGGCCAGTAGGTTTTAATGATAATTCTAAAAGCATGAGAACAGTTTTATGTAATCAGAACTTTAACCATGAATAATTTCCCCATACATGTTTTGCATGTTTTTATGCATTTTGCCTTTTTTTTTTTTTTTTTTTTTTTTTTTTTTTTTAACCCCATTTTTTTTTTTTTTTTTTTTTTTTTTTTTTTTTGTTTTTTGTCCTCTCATCCACGAATCCAGTGATTTTGTCTGACCAGATAAATGGTCAGACATGATTTACCCCTGGTAAACTCATGCTGACTTTTGTCAGTGAGCTTCTGCTCCTACACATGTCCACAAATGGCTTTCAAGAGGATTTACTCTGTGCTTTTCTGAGAGACTGCAGTGAAGTTTACCAACCTGTAGCTTCCTGGATTATCCTTTTGAATTTCAACGGAAACAAGTACAACAATATTTGCATTTTTCCATGCATTAGGGAACCTTCCCTGAAATTCATAGCCATGAAAATATTATAGTGTCCTTGCAAGACCCTCAACTGGTTGTCTCAGCACCCTCACATGCAGCCCATTGGTTCCCATGGACTCGAGCAGGTGGAATTCTCTCAAAAAATCCCTGACTAGGTCCTTATTCCCTTCTCCTGGAGCAATGCCTTTAGACACAGAGGCACGTAAGACTGAGCACTGAAGGCCAAAGCTAAGGAGATCTTGACTCTGTCTGCTTTTACCAAAACATAGGCCAACAAGTGGCTTACAGTCTCCTTGGTCAGGCATAAGTAGACTGTAATTCAATTTGTTAATTTGTCATATGACAATATGACAGTAAGATCTGGGCAGACCTGACTATATGAGGATAAGCACATGTGACATTGCCAATCTTCCTAGAGAATTGAGGGAAATAGACACTTTTAGGACAGAATCCAACTCATCCTAAAGGTGACTGTTTCTTCCCATTCCTTTTAAAACTCCATTTTACACCTCTCCCTAGAGTGACTAATTTATATTATCCAATTCTTACTGATAGATGAGATGAGTCTGGCTCTCGGCAAAGAGAGAGTCAAATTGGAAAACAAGAAATAATCAAAGCAGACAGCTGACTGAAATATACTAAGAATAAGGAGAAAAGAGAAGTCCAACAAGAAAATGTCTCAGTGAAGAAATTTATCGAGTATTGTAAAGCCTTGTGTATGTGCTACAAAAGAGCTGAAAGTCAGCAAAGTATGCATTTCTTTGCATAGGTTCAGCCTGACTGGTATCTCACAGGACTCCATTTCTAGAACGATCCTTCTGCTGTCAAAAGTCAGTTTTGGCTATTCATTCTAAATCTACACCTGCTTAAGATGCCTCATTTCCCTTTTGGCTTATGCTGCTTCTGCCTCCTTCCTACTGTCCATGACAGTTTCCCATTTACTGACCTCTCCTGATTGATTCAATTGTTTTCTCTTGTCACCTCTTGTCCCTTGTTTGGGAGGGATAGATAGTTATTTCTCCGTGGTAAAGGAGAATTAATAATTTTGTTTATTTGTTTGTTTTAGTTTGTTATTTTAGCTCATCACCAATTTATGGGGAATAATGGGAGTACTTTTGGAGGACCCATGATGCCTGTCTTGATCTGCTTCTTCTGTCTCTAATGTGATTTTCTTATTATGTTAAAAATGCAATGGTTCAAAAATATCTTATATTTAGGATAACATATACAGCAAAAGACCACAGATCATCTTCTTTCTACTCCTACTGAATTAAAGGACACTGTTTGCAGAACTGCTTGACAGCAATGAGCATGTATGATGTACGCTAGGATCAGCTGGGCCTGCATACTGTGAGTTCATCAGCAAGGAAAGATTTCTTTATAAAAGAGGACAGCAAGCCCTCAAAGATGAAAAAAGCATGTATAGAAGTAGCCTTCCTTGCAGGTGGAAATGAAAATCGAGAAGAGATAATACATAATAATAATTCACAGTATGAACCTTCATTCTGTCTTTTTTTCCATTATTAGTAAAGTTGCTTTTTGCATATGATCTGCCAGCCATAAGAACACATATAATTGCATGCACAAATACAACCTGATGATGACAACAAAATCTAGAATAGCTAAAATATGCTAATAAAGATGTAATGCTATGTAATAAATTGTTTTAAGTACTTTCCTTAGAAATCATTCATAATAAGTCATATGACTTTTCAAGTGATAGAAGTGGTTTAATTTCTTTCACTTCTTTCTAAGCTGCTTATATATGCTGTGAAGTATTAAATAATTCCATTAGAAATCAATTTGATGATTAAATTATAGAACAAATTTATGTAAAAAGGCATTAGACTCTATTCACTCACAGAACCTTCTCCTACTTTCAAAAGTGAAAACAATAATCTGATGATTCAATATGCTGTGTTTTTCCCATCAGCTTGTATTGTGATCTAAAGCATCCTGAAATCACTGTGTGCCTAGCTTACTGCGTTTATTTATATATTTATTTATTTTAAGCAGGCAACAGTGCTTTGCAACACCCACATATTCTTTTAGGATGTATACCCCAATCCATGCCTTCAGTCACTTTGATTTCTTTCTGCTAGAGCAGACTCAAGTCATTGCAATGATCAAGGTATTAAATACTTGCAAACAAACTGATTTCCTAAATCAAGAGGCAAATGCTTTTTTAATAGGCTTGCACTAATTTAAGGCAACAGCATATCTGCATTTTTTGTTTTTCTCCAGGTTTGTAACTATTTTCACGTATGCAGTTGTTTTTTTCTCTGGTATTTAAAAATTCTCTTTCCGGGCTCTTCCATGATGAAGTCACTGCTAAATGCGAATTTCTAAAAGAGATGTTCAAGTTGAGCCTCAGGCGTGATCTGCTGGCATTCTGGGAAGCATTTTCACGACATAGCTGCAGGCATCTAGGGTGCTTACGGCAGGAACAGAGTCTCCTCAGGATTTTTGCATTCCTCCTCCAGAAAGAAATGAAGACACTGCATGACCTTCTTGTGTAACACAGAAACAAAGAGCTTAGTGATAGGTGTGAGGCTGTCTAATTATTGGGTCATTTTGGACTCCCCTTCTGATCTGTCCTTTTCTCTCTCTCTCTTTTTTTTTTTCCTTCTCTTTTTTTTTTTCCCCATATATCCTTGTACTCAAAGACTATTGCTTATGGAAGGGTTAAGTCTTCTGCTTACAGCATAGTAACAAAAAAAAAATGCTGTAGTTGTAAGAACCCCTGAAAGTTTTCACTCTGATATTTTCCTAATTTGGAAATAGTATGCAGCTGCTGAAAGCTGTGATCCCAGGCTTTTCGTTTGTGTATACGGGAATAATCTTCGGCTTCAGGGGTCCTTAATCAGAGGAAAGTGCTGAAAGGAAAGTATCTGATAAACCAGGATAATGTAGTTTTAAGGTTCTGGTATCTCATTACCTGTCTTAGCTCCTAGAATTCAAGCTAGGCCTGGGGTGGGGTTGGGGGGGAGGTGTGCAAAAAATATCAGATATCAAAACTAATCCTGTTTTCTTGTCTTCATTCCCCACCATTAAATGATGCTTCCTGCTGCTGCTATTACCATAAGTAAATTAAATAAGTTTCTCCTTCCTGCCACTGATAAGCAGAGTCCTGGGGTATGGACTAGAGGCTGCACTGACTCCCAGTCTTTGGAAGAAATTATAGCAAAAAGTATGTGCATGCAACAGAGGACCCTCACTGGCAGCCTCTGCAAAATGCCTGTAGGAGAGCAGGCTTTGCAGGTTATTGCTGTCAACCCTCCTATGGGACAGTCCATGAAAGCAGGATGCCTCTGTCCCCTCTGTGTTTCTCAAAACACTCAGGTACTCAAAGATGTCAGCTTGTTTTTCTTAGGCTTGCTTTTCTGAAAGCAGTCCCTATTCTTCTCTATGGCCAGACCTTATTCCTCTGTAGTTGTTTTCTCTTCTCTTGCTCATAATGAGCTGCTCTTGCTCTATTGTTGTTTAATTGCAGTCATAGAATTCCACGTTCCTACTATAACTGATAATTAACAAATCTCTATGACTACCTATTTAAATGTATCTAATGACTTTTTTTTTTGTTTATTTGTTAGAAGTGTGAAAATATCATCCCCTTTCTAATAGGAATCTAACCTGAATGGCTGGCTAAAGTCAAGTGCCAAACTGATTTAACTCCCAATCTCAGCTCAGTCCTTATTAATGGATATTAGCATTCTTTAGTACCTGAGATTTACCCTAACAAAATCTTCAGAAGTTAGAGACTATTACCTTAAAATAATAATATTATGGCATACATTTCTGCAAATGTAAGGCAAAAAACCAACAACAGCAACAAAAAAAAACAGATTTCTCAAGCATGAGTTTAACATGGGCAGCAATTGGCTTCACATACTACCTGAGAAGGGAGTTACATCTGAATCAGAAGGAATGTGCTTCAAGGACAGAAAATACTTAAGGAGCTCTGCTAAAAACTCCAGCTACAGTGCAAATTGTTAGAAATAATGTGGTAAAAACATGAAAAATGTGATAAGGCGAACAACAACATCCTGATTGTCCTTCCCCCTGAATCTCAAAATAATTACCTACGTTTCCTGAATCCCTCAGATTTTTGATGAAGTCTGTCATTATTTTGCCACTGCAGGTTTCAGTTAAAATGTCATGAGTGACCAGTTTTCTGAATCTGAACTTTGACATTTTTTATGTCAACGTACTTTCAATCAACCCTGAAGAACTGGGGTGCTGTGTCAACACTGAACGCAATTACAGAACTACACAACATAACAAATTGTTCCATTCACACTATTTTTTTTCCTTAGGAACGATATATCCAAAAAATGTAATCTAGAGTCCTTGATAACTGAGTTTTAAAAAGAATTACCTTAAGAGTAAAAAAGTGATCTCATGCTAAGATTATCCTTACAAAAGAAGTCTGGGGTTCCAGGGTTTTAAAATTAATTTTAGGTACTTTCAATTGCTTATGTCAACCCTTCTGGTTTAGGCAGCCACTGAGGACACAGTTAAAGGATTGAGTCTTAATCCTTACAAGCTGGAAGGGAGGATGTGCCTTCCTCCTAGGGTTTCCAGACTGATGAAGGATGTCTCACCTACCTTATATATTTACCACCGAGGAAATCTAGCAAGAGGAGAGAAGGTGGCAGTTTTATGGTGCAGTTCATCAGACAGATATCAAACATTTGCTTTAGAATAAAATGATCCAAACTGTACCATCATCTGTTTATCTGCATTGACTATAAAGAAATCCTTGGATGATTTATTCAAAAATAAATATTGGCAGTGCAGATATTTCTAGATGGACAGATTGATCTCAACTCAACTGGACGTAAGTGCCTAAACCAGTTCAACCATTTCCTGTGTAAAAGCAAAATAAGAAGAAGCCTTACTGAAGTAGTCTAAGAAGACTGACCGGCTGGATAGTTGAAAATATTAGTTCAAGTCTCTGATGCAGTTGGGGTTTTTTTCCTGCTTATACATCTGTAGAGAGAAACTGAAAGAATCTTAGTGCAGAAAACTGACTTGCCTAGAAGCTACTTAGGACACTTCTGTAGAACATATGAGAGAGAATTAAGTTTAAAATTTTCCATCAGATCAGGCACTGCAGGAGGAAGGGCGAGATGTTTCAAAGACAGGTTTCCACCGCCTTCAGTCTGGAGTGAAGGCTGCCCAGGACACATTTAGTCACCTCCAAAAAACACATCCCTCTCAGAACTCAGAGAATGACCAGAGGCAACAACAACATTCTAGCTGGGGGCTGCGGTCTCTATCTCAGTAGCATGAAGATTCAGACCTGTGTCCGATATGCACACTGGTAATTTGTTGATATGCCATGAATCATTTGAGTCTTTTGTTTGATTGTTTTTTTTTCTGACTTAAACATAACTATCTGGTGCCATGTCAGACCTTATAAGGTAATGCTCCAAATATCCAGATGCCATTCCAGAGGGACAGGTGTCTCCCATGGGTCCCATGCCACATCTATCACATGCCACATCTATCACATCGATCTAATGGACACATGTCAAATAGCCTACGCTAGCTCAAATGTCATTGCACACCTATGTTTAGGTAGCTGAATGAAATCCAAATGGTGGCATTCATTAAGAATTAAGACACGTAAATTAAGTTGTCCACATGTGAACAAAAACTTATGCAGCAAGTGTTTAAGTCCCCATTACAGTCAAAGCAGATGCAGTAAGTGCATTCATGAGAGCCTGGGCAGTGATTCCAGTTACCCTAAAATAGATATTTCATATGGTCAGTTTAATATGACCATAGTTGCTTTTGACCTTAGTGGTTACTGGCCTAAATGAGTATGTTGGCTGAGAGGTTGCAGTTTGGAGAAAAGGCAGAAGGTCAGAATCTGTCAAATAGAAATGCCACCTCACATTACTCATGTCTTCATGCCTTCAGAATATAGCGTTGAGCAATGTCCCTACCGTCAGGAAGGTCCCAACTGTCAGGAAGACTCGGAAGCTGCTGTTGACACGGGTTTTGGCAGCCTCTCCAGCTTCCCCAGACTCTAAAGTGTGACGGTCGTTCAGGAGCAGTTACTTTTTACTGTTTCCTTGGTCTGACCTCCAAGAGTTTTCCTCTGCTAAACAAATCTGAAGAATTCTTTCTGTGTGTGTTCTCTCTTTTAGCAATGCCTGTAAGTTATCCCCTTGAGAACAGGCTGGTTCCTTCCTAGTTATTCTCCCATCACCTTGAACAATACTGAAAGGCTTGTGTATCTTTTTCATTTATTTCTGATGAAAACTGTATGAATCATACAGCCTGTGTGTATTTCTGTATATCCCTCTGGCAAATTCTGAACCTGCTGTCTAATCTCAATCAAATTTGACAAAAGACAAGAGCTCCCATACAGGTTGCCCTAAAAACACTGAACTGGGTAAAAGGGAAATCAGTATTGAAAATTCTCAAGTTTGCACCCAATAATTCTCAATCCTAATTGTAAAATCCAGTACAGAAAGTCATATGTAGCACTTTGCATGTTAATATCAAAATTGTCTATGAGAAAAAAATGCACATATAACAGAAAAGGGTAGTAATTTGATTTAAAGATCAGTCAACTGAGAGACATAAATCTATAGGAGATTAAGTTATATTCATTTAGGTACTCAAGTCAATGTGATTGATGTTATATTTTTTATGACTGCAAGCATTAATTTAAATGAAATAATAGTTTATACCAAAAGCAGTTATATAGGAATGTTATAGTTTTAGAGGGTATTATTTGTTGGATTCATTCAACTGTTGATATCCAATGCGTCTTGCTGAGAAAGAATTCTAGTTTCCATTGATATATTTACAGGCTTTTAAGGTGGACTTCACCATTTCAGAGGAACTGATTTCTTTAATATTTTCAAAGGCAGAAAAAGATTCACACTTCTTTGAATGCCACTTGACTGCAAGCAAAAATGTTAACAGCTTGTGAAAGAGCTAATTAGAGCATCATAAAATTTTTTTAGCTCCTTTGACACTAACCTAACCAGAAGATTAAACTCAATATGTTATGAAATGACAAAGATTTTACTTCTATCTTCACATCTGAGCAAGGAATCTTGAATTCACATTTCAGTTTTGGTTCGAATAAAGTCACACCCCAAACAATTATATCTTAGCTCCTGCATAAATATGTACAAATGGGACACAATTTGGAAACTATATTTAAGTAAAAATTTCATAGATACACTGTCTTAGTGACCATCTCCATATCACTCTAAAGAAAAGTTTAAAAGTATGGCAAATTTGTTTTTTCAGAAGCTCAAATTGAGTAAATAATTGTGCCGATGCTTTTGCCATATTTGGGAGTTTGAAAATCCAGCTACCTTTTCTTCAGATAATGAATTCAATTTAGATCATTTTTTGCTTGAGTAGGACCTAACATCTTCTGAAAATCTGACCTCAGTTGCTGAAGAGAAGATTAAATCTCCATCTTAATATCTGAAAATTGTTAAATGCTACTTTCACATAAGCTTTATAGGAAACAGAATGATGATTGAATTCATTCTACTTAATTTTCCTTTTTTAATGAGACAGCCTTGAGGTAGTGAGAGGTCCATCTTCATCATACAATCACCAGAGCCAAGTAAATTCCTTAAAAATTATCTATATTTTGTCTGACTAAAAAAGTGGACAAGAACAGTGACGAAAAGTGACAAAGCACAGTTTTGGATATTTAAAGTAGCACTTTTTAAAAAATTAATTATTATTTGCAATTACTTTTATCTAATTGTCTAGAAAAAGATAGGAATGGGGAATAATTTTGGAATATTTAGTGTTTTTTTCTCATGAATCATTCAGACTATATTCAACTACAAGAAGATATTCCTAAAAGCAATTAAAGATTTTTTAAAGTAATTTAAAACATTTCCATTTGTTCAGCTAACAAGCTAATAACTTGTTTATTTTTAATACACATGCACTGGAAGTGACAATGACAACTGGGGATAGTTTTAAGATGTCATATTGCTTAATTAATTTTTTTATCAAATTAATCATTCATATTCTAATGCCCAAAGGCATAATACATGTGTAGAGGGGCTGTTTTCTCAATACACATGAGTACAAAGATATTTAGAGTTTCATTTTTTACCATGTAATTTACCATACTAATCTATACAACAGAAAACATAGTCTGCATTTTGTAAGCTTTTCCTGGTAGCAGAAAGCATAAATCCTTTTATAAAGAAATATTGAGCGATAGTGTCATAAAACTGCCACAGAAACATCATTTTTATGATGTTTATTTTTAATTTCTACTTATACATCATATTTACTGTGGAATCTTTTCTATCCATGCAATTCTAATTTTATTTTAGATAATAAATGGATAATATGGTCTTCTTGAATGCTTCTTAAAATGCTGCCAGTAACCTGTCTTAAACATACATACATATATATGTATATATATAAATATTGTAACATCAGAAAAAGCAGTGTTCCTCTGCATTTTTTTTCTTCAAAAAAAGTCAAGTATTATTTGACCTCTACAATATTATTAGGGAAAGCACTCATGAAAATTGTGACCCATATTCTAAATAAAATGAAATAAAAAAAGAAAACAGGGATAATTTTTGCAAAGAGCTGTGTCGTTCTTTAATTGGCCTCTATTTTTTTCATGTTTATATATTCTAGCTTTCTGCAAGAACCAAAAAGTTAAAATATTTATTTATTTTAAGAAGACTCAAACACAAAGAAGAAAAAGTTGTGAGTTAGGACTTTAAGAATATAAAATATTCTGAATCTTGAACACATAAAAATTGCATACATTAAGCCATACAGAATGCTTGAACGAAAAACTCGGGGAAAGACGACATTCAAGAAATCTAAGCAAGGCACATTTCATCATAGCTGACTGTACGGGCGAAGGTGTGAAATTGGCTAGATGTAGAATTCTTCAAATACACAAAGCCAACAAAATGAATGCTGTTTGTCTCCTTCAGCTACTACAGCTTCATTATCTCCAGAAGAGGCTGTGATTATAGTTATTCCATATTTATTGCTGCATTTCGAATGATTTTTTGCTATCAATCTATATAATCAAACTTCTAGGCTTATGTGCACTGTGTCTGCCATTACACATTACATATGTGCAATGATAAACTCTCGCTATATTTATATGTATGCATTTGTAACATACACACACATAAATATACCATTCCTAAGATAGGGATATATACAAATCAGGAAACTGCAAGTGTTAAAATGCCAACATCCAATGTTACAAAAGATTGAAACCTCTCCCTCTACTAGTGGAGACCACATCTGGAGTCTTTTGTCCAGTTATGAACTCCCTAATACATGAGAGACATGGAGCTACTGGAGAGAGTCCAGCACAGAGCTAAGGAGACGATCAGGGGACTGCAGCATTGCTCTTATGAGGAGAGGTTGAGGGAGCTGGGCCTGTTTAGCCTAGAAAAGAGAAGACTGAGAAGAGATCTTGTTAGTGTGTACAAATACTTTAACACAGGGTGTCAGAAGGATGAGGCCAGGTTATTTTCAGTGGTGGCCAGTGACAGGACAAGTGGGAAAGAGCACAACATTACTGTATGCTATTTATTCTAAGAAGATGATGTTCTACTAGTCATGTACCAATGAGATTTCAACATAAAGAGATTCTACTAAAAATACTGAAGTAGCAGATGTGGGTTTTTGCTGAGAGTTGATTGTGCCGTAGACCATCAACAGTGAAGTGCCTTTTATTACAAGGTTCTTGTCTGTGAAGCTGCTATTTTGAGTGTATGTTATAATTTTTTTTTTAATCTTGTAAGCATGAAGGCTTCTTCCAGTAGGCCACATAATTCCTTACTCTAAAAGTGCCAGTGACCCTTGAAAAATATATTTTAAGCCACTTCTAGAAATATAAAGGGGCTGCAGCATCATTTGTCTTTGTATGCATTATCATGAGGGAACACTTTTTCCCAAATCAATGCAAACCATTAAAAAGAAAATCATAACTCATATAGACATGAAAGAAGAAGAAGTTTTGTGTTGTCTACAGACCCTAAGTGCAAAGAAAATGCTTTGCTTTTCAAATTATAACCAAAAACCAAGAATGGGGTTTGATAAATCACTACCAATAGGACAACTAGTAAGGGACAGGACCAAACCTAGCAATAGATGTGCATTTCTCTTGTATGACAGTGAAACAGGACACACACAGAGGATACCACAGTGACTAATTCTGAATGCTAGACTGAAAAGTGTGCCAGAGCATCTGGCTGACTTCTTATGAGCTATACCCAACTGCAGGCTGTTTCTGCCTATGCTACCAATCAGGGGCAGCTGCAAGAGGCTGTTACACAGTTCCCTGACTGATACATCATAAAAGTAGCTTGATGCAGTTCTCAAGGATGCATATTTTTAAAGTGATCATTATAGTAAAAATTAGTGATTCTTGTTCATATGTTTGGGACATCTTTTGGGCACAGTTAGCACAATAAAATAACACATGCATCCTTAGGGTCTTTGATTATTTCACTGTACTAAAGCAACAGTCCATTTGAAACTGTAGATACAAGTATAGCATAACTGCTAGTTATTAGAATCTATTAGTTACAGTAATATTACTAGCACATCGTCTAAGCTATTTTATAAACAATGGTCCTGTGGGACTAGTAACAAATTCTAAATCATACCATTCTGCACACTTCATTATTTCCAACTGGATAGCTCAAACCCGTCTTTCTCGCAGCCTCTACCCTAGTGCTCTGCATGTTCCTCAAGACATGTTTTAATACTTTTTATTATTATTATCATAAGTATCTTGCAACTGTAACAAAGGCAGCAGAGTGATGCAGTTATCTTGTTCTACAGTAAAAAGCAGGGATTATATGTAATGATAGAGGTGAGGTTTAAGAAAAAATCATAGTTTAAAGAAAATTATTCCTTCTATTTGTTCATAACTTTGGAAAATTTGTCCCTGGCTTATTCTATGCACTAAGAAACAAATGATCCTTCCTCCACTTTATCCTCCCTATCCTTCTATGGTAACAATATGAGGATTAAGTGAGGTGGCCTACTATCCTTAAAATAGGTTTTGTTTTCCTGCAGGAGCTAATCCACAGGTAAAATGCATACAGTATCCTAAATTATTACCTGTTAAGAAGGTATTTCCACTGCATTTTTTTCTCCCAGCTTTGCTCTTCATTGTGGCTCTTTGCTTAATCATTGCTCTGAAACCATGTAGGTGCCTATCTATCCTGCTTAGTCCTTCCTCAGACACATAAAAAGGATAACTGATTTACAGACATTTCAGAAAAAGAATACTTTTTATAAAATCTGGTTGAATGTCTTCATGGATACCTGAAAAATAAAATATGAAATCTAGAAATGTGAAATATGTGGACTGGTTTAAAATTCATGTATTTTATTTCCAGGTGTTCTGCTGTTCTGAGGATAAATATGTTCAAGCTGATGAATAGCTACATTTAACTATCTCAGAACTATGCAGTCCTCCATATTTACCTATACACTTACATATAAAGACATTTGTGAAGCTTAATTAAACTGTATTTTCCTGAGTTTTACTCATGCTGAATTGCAACTGTTCAAACAAGAAATTCCACTGAATTCACTGAAATCCTATGTGTATAATAATCACAAGCCTAAGAAAGACCAAATCTAGACATCTAATGTTTGCATCTCTGATTTATGGACAAAAGGTTTTACAATAGTTCAATATATGATTTCTATAATTACAAGGGTTTGGTTAATATAGAATGATAGGATTATCTCACTATTTTTAATCATCCTTTTACTATTTATGAACTATATGTTCTTAACCCACAGAGGCACCTTAAAGTTTAAAATCTTAAATAGCACTACTTACATCTGAAGAAAAAAAAGAACAATGATATTGTAATGGCTAGTCCTTGTATTTCAGTTATTCTGCATGACGCTTATAATCAAGAAATTTGAATTATATTTTCCCCTCTTCCTCAATCTTATAGTGCATTTTTTTTCAGTATGCACCTTTAACCTCCTTTACATGCATTTTTTTAAAAAATATTAAGTGATTTTAAAGGTTTTTAGGGTGTTTTTTTTTCGTTTACAAAATAACAATGTACTCATTAGATACACAAAACATCCTTTGGTTCTTACTTTCTCACCTCTGTCCACATGTATCTTTGTAAAAGTCCCTGGCAATTCTACATCTGTATTTAAAATGAAGATTATCTATTGCATGGAATATTTTGTTTGGGAAAGAATTTTAGTATACATAGGCAGTTACAACATCACCAATACTTAATTATAACCAATTAATGCTCCATGCCTCTTTCAATTATGGAAAGTTTGGGGAGGACATGAAAAGATAATTTAAGTCCTGTCACTTTAGGATGTATCACGTGATTCTGCAATGAGGATGCCATGAATACTTAAGCTTTGGTCTATTTTTTAAATAAATGCATTAAAAGAGTTTCAAGAGGACAGACATCCAGATTAATAAGATAATGTTTCAGGCAGAACTTCTGTTCCTTAGCAGAAGAACGGTAAATGAGGCAGAGCAGGCAGGACAATTGGGTTGTAATGGATTTCTGCACTAAAATTCTAACTTTCAAGGTTTAAAAATGGCTAAAATCCCTGAGGTGCAGGAAGACTTGCTTGTGCACATGTATCAGCTAGAATAAGACCCTACCAGACTTTCACTCACTTCAAAACTGAACTCCTTCAAATAGCATGGTGTATTTTCTCCCCCCCAATTGCTGAGCCCTGACATTTCAGTGCTGGGTCATCAGTTCATCAGTTTGCTTAACTGCACTTAGTTTGGAATGACTTCAAAACAGAGTTTGGTTTTTATTGCCATTCGCAGCTAAGGTGGTTTTATCAAATGTTGATTTTTAGCTCATCTAAATAGATGAATGCCTCGCTTCAAGGTAAGTGATACTTGATTCATTGTTCTGCACAATGTCATCCCCCGAAAAGAACTGCAGGAAACGGGAGCATCAAGGATAATAGCTTTGCAATGGGCCTCAGCACTCAGCTCCACTCTCTTTCTAGATTCAAAAGTAAAGATTGAGCCCCAAGGGTAAGAGAAAGAAAAGTCACTGTAGACCAGTAAAATAGCAGAAACCCTCTTCTTCTCTCCCTCTTTCTTCCTGTATTAGAGTGACTTCTTAAATGTATGCAAGCTCTACATTGAGAGCAGATGGACCAAAACCTAACCCTGTGCAGAGTCAGTCAAGACTTCCATACAGGAGTTATTTGATTTAAAAATAAAAAAGTGGAAAAAAAAAAAAAAAAAAGAGTAAAATATAAACACTGGAAATATGGCAGTTCTATTGTTTTTTAATCACTCCAACACTTCTCCAGAAGCCTGATCTTGGTCAAATTATTCCCTTAATTAAGTACCATGTAGCAGGTACAACTAATGAGTTACTACTTCACAGTGCGTTTTCCTTCCAGACTCATCCCACTGGTATGAGGTAGGCAGCACTGCCACTGGCAAGTAGAAATGCTTCCTTTGGGGCATAACACGGTAGGACTGCTGCTCTCTCCTTTGCATCTCATTTGCATTATGAGCCTTTAGGAGGAAATATGCTCCCATGATTAACTAGCTCACTCCGGCGCTAAAAGCAGCACCAGCTGCAGTTCGCAGTGCTGTAGTTTACCAAGAGGAGGAGGAGGCCAGAACGCCTTTGTCGTGATTGTGTCCCAGGGAAAATCTGCATTAGAAATGCATAGTGTATAACTGGTCACTGACACCCAACTGTAATACTGACGGTCTGGCAATAACCTTAGATCTGCACCGACAGTGCTGAATGTTAAAGCTTTGCCAGGATGACTCCTCTGCCTCCCACACTGGCTCATAAGGGCAAAATATCCTAAGCAGTATTTCACTGTTACTATTAATGAACTAGAAACTCCCTCATGTTTACCTAATAGTCCATCTTTTGCTCTCACTCCTGTCCACATTTCAAAATGAGAACAAAAATATATATTTTTAAAAGCCTGCTTAAAAATAGCCTATTTAATTTGAAAGCATATTACAGAATTACTAGCCAAGCATATATATATATCAATATGTAAGGACAGTTTTAACAGCAAACTTAAGTACTATATATTTTTGGCAAAAGCCTTTGATGCATTCAGAGTAAAGTTTCACTGAAAAAAAAATCAAATTCTTTTTAATGCATAACTAACAAGGAAATATATGCAAATCCGTTGCTGAGTATTACAAGTAAAAAGCTAAGAGTACAAAGGAGTGCAGTTCACTGACTGGTGCATGCTGGCAATATGATTTAACAGAAATTAGGTTATTGGATAAAGCTTTTCCAGTCTAGAAGCCCACGTGGAGAACACACGTCCTGCACGCTGTGTTTACATGCAGGCAACAGGCAGGACTGTTGTTGGCCGAGGGGTTCTTGCAGAACCGTAGAGCGACTGCAGAGCTGTCGGGAGATCGGGACTCTGCTCCACTTGTGCAGCTCTGCTTTTCTCCCCACCGACACGATGTCCTCGACATGCTCATGCAGACGGTGCTCTCTCTTTGCTCGCTCGCTGTCACCAAGCACAGCCTTCCTTTTGCCACCTGCGGGAGGGCACTTGCCTCTGCCTGCCCAGAGAAGCTCCTGGGGACTCCCCACGCAGTCCAGGGGACCTCGTGTCATCTCAGACTGTGCTGCAGACCCTGGCGTGCTCTCATATGAGCAGCACATGTGAATAAAGCAGTCTGGGATGCCTACTACAGCTGCTTTCTTTGACTGTTTAAACCTTATTATGCACCTCTCTGTAGTTAAAAGGCGGTAGCTGGGGAGAAGGGTGGAAAGCTGGCTGGCTGCCTGGTGCCAGTTGCTGCACCATGGATTTGGGCGAGCTTTCTGCGAAAAAAAAAAAGGGACCTGTCACCTCCTCCGAGAGCAACAAGCAATGCCAAGATGGGAGCCGTGACAGTGTGTGCAGAGGCTCCAAGCGGTGCCTCCGAGGTGCCGGGAGCATTCCCAGACTCCCATAGAAAATATGAAGAGCTGGAGCCACAGTACTTTGTCTGGCAAGGAAGCAGGGCTGGAGAAAGAATCTGCCCTGAAGACTGGCATGGGACAGGGATGACTGGGAAAGGAATTTGTTTCCACTGGTTTGATCTGAATCCATTCATCCAACACAGATGTTTTCTCTGTTTAGAAGGTTATCTTGCTCTAATAAAATCTTCCTTGATAGGTTGATTGCCCTGGGGTGGATGGTGTATTCATTAAAAAACAGTTTTGTTTAAACACTTGTCGTTTGGGTAGCCAGCTTTGATATTTGGCATTGAATCCTGAAGATACCTTTCCCATATTTAAGGCCACAGCAATTTTCCAACAGGTGCAATATCTATGAAATTGAATGTTATGGGGACAACAATGCACTGACAGATTTTGGTCTTAGTGAGTAATTCTGTATCTGTGGATACTCTGCAATTTTGTACTCTCAGAAATTAGGCTATTAAACATTGCCTAGCCAGCCAGTTGTATTGAGCTGCTGAACTGCACATCTTAAAAAGGGAAACTACAAAATCATACTGAACTATGGAGCAACAGGCCAATAGAGCCACCTGAGTGGGAGAAAGGAAGCAATATTAATTTTAGAAATTACTCTATTTCTACAATGAAACTAATCTCAAGAGAGCTGCCAGAACAATCAAAACTGCATTCATTCTGTCAAGGCGTTAGGATGGATTTAAGTAATCCTGAACTCCTCTGCAGAGGTTCAGAAAAAGCGATACAAAGGCAGAGTCCAGAGCGTAGCTGCACAACAATAAACATTATGGAAAATACACAGAGCTACAGGGGAAAAAATTTTTAAAAAGAGCAAAAAAACCAAAAAAGGATTGAGACAGGTTATTATAAGAGAAAAAAAGTCTATGGAAGGAGCAACTGCTTACTGCAAACAATTTATTTATACAAAGAAATCAGGACTCAATTATTGCTATGGACTACAGAAAAAAAATTACAATCTCAGAAACATTTGGTTGTAAAAGAAATATTTTTTGACTCAATGGATTGCATGGAAAATTCAGGATGCACGTAAAAAAACAGTAAAAAAGAAAGATATTTAAAGCATTATAGAATTCAGTGACTTCATAACACAGTGACAAAACTTCAGCTAATTTGTGAAGCTATCCAGAGAGAAAAGTTCAAAAAAATGTAACAGAGAAAGAAACAAGAGTTGAGTAGAAAACAAAACTGATTTCATCTTCCTCCAGAACAAAGAAGGACAGAAGTGATATTCCTGGGTAAGGAAAAGAGAACCATGCCTTCTATTACAACAACAGATAAATTAACAGCAGGGGAGGAAGGCACTCAAAAGAGAGATCTCCAGGTCTTATTCTGTGCTGGTGTGAGACAGCAGCCTTACAGACAGTGTATTCAGTACTCTGAATAAATCTTCAGGTGCCTTCAAAGACACTTGGGTCTTTCTATTGACTATATGAGGTGTAAATTTTTCCCTTATCTGATCTAAACCATTCTGTGCAGGCCACAAGCCCTTTCTAAATTTTACAATAGCTAGACTTTATGCTCTGAGTAGGCAGCTTGATTATAGTCTACAATATTCTTCCTTATTTTCTTTGAGATAAGTAAATCATTGTCATCATGAGACTGTAACAAGAACAGTCATACTGGCTCAGAGAAAAGATTCATCTCTTGCAACAGGCAGTGGTAACAGGCATTGAGAAAGAGTGCATGGTCTGCACTTTCAGTAATCTGCAGCCCAAAGCCGTCCTGAGGCAATAGCTGTGTTTGCACCTTTATGCTTAATAGCCCATGTATTCAGAAGTTTTTAATATTCTCTCTTTTAGAAACTAAAGGCTCTTCTGGACTCTTCTTTTCTTTCACTTTTCCTCTCTGCTCTGTACTGACGTACAGTCTCTGAGGTTTGCTTTTTCGACTGTTTATTTTTTTTAAACCATTGCCATGATTCTGCTGTTCTTTCTTTACCATGTATACCGTCATTTCATACTTCACTTTCATTCAAATTTTTGTCCCTGCTTTCTAATGCTTGGTTGCTTATTGAGTCTTAGCCGGAATCAACTTAGAATCAAAAGTAAAACAACTGATTTTCATTACCAACTTAGCATTTTCTCTATTACTTCTACACATTAGAAGAACATCAAAAATGTCTGCGTTTGAACGAATACAATCTCATGTATTGTTTCTCTGTCAAGGATTGAGGTAATGAAAGTTTATCTGCTCTACCTTTTGATATTCATCTTATATTGAAAGAGATATATCATCCATCTGCTTATTCTAGCACAAAGGTATAGAATACATTTCTCCTGCAATATCACCGAGTTTGCTCCTCTTATACTTCCTTCAGCAAACCTCATTATGATCCCTCCCTCTCTCTGAAATTCTTTATATACAATACTTTCTTCCTGACAATTTTCCTGATCAGATTTTATGCTAATATTCCAGCCCTGAACTTATCATTCTGAATCTAATTGACCACAGACTTTAGTTTGTGTACTTTTTGTGTGCAATAGCATTAAGATTTCTCTTTATTTATATTCACAGCAATAATGCACAGAGAGCTAAGATTTCAAGAGTTTACACCGCTATATCCCTTTTCATGTCTTCGAACCTTTGAGCATTTTTTTCCTCACTCAGATTGCAACTTATGAGCCATATCTTCTTTTTTTTTATAACTCATAACTTTTTGTCACTAGTTCACTACCCATATTTTAAATTTACTAAAACCTATAACTAAATTCATAAGTCAGTGACCACCCCTGTCTCGTTAGATCAATCGATCAATCACCATATTCCTCTATGGAACCGTTGACAGTCCTTCTTCATGGAGTACTATGCAGTTCACAGAGCAGTGAGGGAAAATTGATTTTATAAAATCCTTAAGAATTTATCTTCCTAAGCAAGCGTCACTGAGAGTTAAGGTTTTGTGTTTCAGCAGACGATGACAACCTCAACAAAAGCTTATTTGCTAACAATGACTGAAGAGCAAATTTCTACTTGTTATTCAGTTTTGGTTAACTGACCTTCACAAAAGTTCTGTTCGGGAGTTGTAGTAACATTTTTACATAAAAAACAATTTTGGAAGGACCACCAGATATATGTGTGTGTGTATATATATATAAAAATGCAATAAATAAATGAAAATGCTTAAAGATGTTATGTGTTTTTGTTAGTCATTCCAATAAAGAGCAGTATTTGTCTTGAGAACTGTAAAAGCCTCTGCTAAATGATACATAAAGCAGTCTACCAAATGGCTATAAACGAGATAAATGACTATAAGCTGCTGCTGAAATTTGGTGAAACTGTGAAAAATTCATTCAGTTTAGAGACCTATATTTGCACTTCATATGGAATAGCCTACCTAGTAAATGAATACTAGAGAACAGATGAACTTATAAAAATATCATGTTCACAGTATTAAAGAGGGAGAGTAAGATGTGAAACTCTCCCATAAGGAAAGAAAATTCAAAATTGGGAAAACATCTGCTAAACTGTGAAATGGCTGTCATCATCCTAAGGAAGACAGACCAGTAACTTGTGCTGTTGTACAAAACTGGGAACACACAGAAATTTGTAACAAGCTCACAGAAAGGGCCAGAGCACTGCTGTAATAATTTGCATTGTCTGCCCCTACTCTGAAAATTACAGATTATGAAACATTTTCTTTCTCATGTTGAAATGACCAAACCTGTACTAGTTCTCAATCTAGCGTCATTATAGTGATAATTACCATAGTTTTGCTAACATATTGGTACAAATCGTCCTTGTTTGTTATATCCTTGGGGGTTAATCCTCAGTAGCATACAGAATCCTGAAACCCAGTAGTAGATCCAATACTAAAAAAATCTGTACAGTCACTTGGGCTAAGCTCCTGTAGAGACCTATTTAAGAACATCAAGCCTACAGAGAGGAAATTCACAGAAAAAGTCAGGGTACCTAAAGTCTTTTGACAATTTTTTTTTTATTTTTATTTTTCCTGACATTCACTTTTCTCATATAAAAGCTCCATTATTAAAAAATCCTTGGAACAACCAATGCCAGCCAAAAGGAATGCAGCCAAGGCCATTTCTCAGCAGACTGCTCCTTTCCATCCTTGAGTCGTGTATATGAGAGTCAACAGTGTGACATGCATTGGATGCTCTAACTCTCTTTTACCATCTTTCCAAGGAACTGGTAATTCAAAGGGGATCTTGACAGTGGATGACCTCAGTAGATCTGGGAAGATGAGTAAATCCTCTCCTTAAAAAACAAGTGAGTGAGAGGGAGAGGATTTGCAGAGGCAGAAGAAAAACAGAACCAAAAAAAAAAAAAAAAAAAAA
>PTEX01000324.1:476487-565275 GCA_003342815.1 Eudromia elegans
AAAGGGCACCAGATCAGCAGCTTGTGGTTAACACATCCCTCTGTCTTTTTGCTGTTATCATCAGATATGTACCTTAGTAAACCAAGACTGAGACTCCTGAAAGGAATGGATACATGCTACATGTTCCAAACATCAGGGACATGAGAGCATTTTGTGGTGTTTTTCTACAAAATGACTCACCACACACAAACTGCAGTTCTGATCGCCACCTCTGTTTACAGAAGTCCTCTGCATGACACCTCCTTCAAAACATCAAGGCTGTACTGGCACCTACCTGGTTTCTGAGTAGGCCTGTAACTCACAGCCTTGAGGTTCGGCTGTTTGTGATTTAAAATTCAATATCACAGCTGTGTGATTTTGGCTCAGCTATGCAAGATAATAAAGGTAAAAATCACAGAGAGAAATGATCTATTGAGAAAGTAATGGTAAGCAACTGGAGAATTCAATATACTGTCATGAAAAGATATAAAACCCAAAGACCAAAAAACAAAGTGAATGAGACCCTCTCAGCAAGATCAAGGATGAAGCAAATCTAAGGAGCCATAATGGCTCATTCTTCCCCATATGACTGTTGTCTGCAAACTAAATGGGTCTCATCAGGTGTCTTTATGGGAGTGGGGAACAAATTAATATTTAGGCTAGCAGCACACTAATTCTAGTAATCTACTGTTAGCAAAAACATACTGTCTACTGCAAGCTGCATGAATCCTCTTTGTAGAACCTTTTGCACATAGCGAAGTATGTCCAATGAAAGGACCCAAGTAGACTGAAGCTTACCGACACGCACAAGCAAGTCTATGTCCATGGCCACGGGACCTGACTGAGGTGGCTGCTGCCTGCATCCAGCAGTAATGACGGTGAGGACTGAGAGCCCTAATGCCAACTTGTAGCCATTGCCATGCCAGCATTTCTCCTTGCTTGCCATGGGGAGGTCCACTGGAGATTGCTCTGTAGGCCTACCCAACCTCAACTCTCTCTCTGTATCAAGTTGTACAGTAGATGATCGCTTTGGGGAAGTCAGCTCTGCATGGGTTGAAAAGTAGCCTGTACCTATACTGACCTATAGCATCCAAAGTGCTATCCTGCTGTGATACAGCCTCACTTTTGCTTGAGCAGCAATGCTGTCAAACTGAGATGTATAATAGGAGATAACTGTCCTTGTAAGTCACTGTGCTGGATGTTCATGAAGGCTTTTGATTACACTATTGTACTGTTTCTTCATGAGTGACTGTGCAAACATGCTAATGTCCTTGAGCAGAGCCTCTTGCAGAGTCTAACCTAGGAATTATCTGTGGTGAGGGAGAACAACCATAGTCCACTCAGCAAATAGCGAGCATGCCTTACCTGGACTGCAGTGTCTCTGCAAGTAAAAACTAAACTAACACAAGACCATAATGCCTATGGAGATCGCTTATTAGTTTAACAGAGCCAAACTTTTATTTACAAACAGGATCTCTGCCTTTTGTGATTTTAGAACTCATTTCATAAACTCTAAATAGCTCCTTTACATGCAGCAAGTTAGCTTGCATGCAACAAGTAAACTTGTAAAATTACATAGCAGAAGCTGCTTTCTCTTTTTTTTTTGCACAACACTTAACAAAATAAGATCCCATTTTCAGCTCAGTTTTTTGAAAATTTTCTGAAGTACAAACTATGGTTATTATTATTATTACTCAATATATATTTGCCTTCCAAGGAAGTCAAGCCTAGAAGGCTGCATGGTAGACTCTCCTATATAGTCTTTATTTACATATATGTGTATAAAATAGGATATCTGAAAAAGACAACTGAGCATGCCATTCACAGAAGTGAAATTTAAGTATTGTGCTGGTTACCTTTAGTAAATAGAGACATGAATTGGAGATATTAGTTATTAAACATTTATATTTGAGTCCCACCATGGTTTGTTTGTTTGTTTGATTGTTTTTTAAGTTAATAATTTACAGCTATGCTCTTGTTCAAAATCAAGGTAAAAGACTGAGTTTAAAAAAAAAAGAGAAAAAAAAAGAAAAGCTCCCAGTTGTTCAGTTGTTAACAACACATAAACCTTTTGCTTTCAAATCATTTATCTTGTTGTTGCCGAGGGTGATTTTTTTGGTGCAGTGAGGCAGTGATGAATGATGTGCAATGATAACTGAAGAAACTATTGAATCAGGTGCAGGCACTTAAAGAGACATAGTGATGACAGTTCTGCATCACATGTCTGCCCAACCCAGTAAGCCTGGGGCCTGTTACGATTACAGACTAAAAAGCATGGAGTTTGGGGGACTGTACACTTTCAGATTATTTGCAATCACTTACAAACCTGGGGGATCTTTTTAGTCATTAGCCTCATCTTGTCAGTTTATGTTTGAGGGGCTTTAATTTTGCCTAAGTAATCTTCCTCTTTTCCTTCTCTGTTCAGCTCAGTATGTGCCTTTTACTTGTATATGGCTATCTGAGGCATATACAGGCATGCCTGAATCCTTAGGATAGTCAGAGGGACAGACCAGACGACTGCCAGACTAGCAGGCGTTGGATTTGGTGCCAGTGCCCACCAGCAGCTGGCAGGAGTCCCTACCTGGAGTGCCTCATGTCTGCTGAGCTCCTTGGCCACAGCCAACTCCTTTGCCTCTCTCTCTGTGGCCAGGATCACTCATGTGCTGCATCATGTCACAAAATAGAAAAGAAGAAGAAAAAAAAAAAGAGGGCAAGACAATAAAAATTTAGAATTTAATTTAGAATTTAATCACCTAACCTCCCATTATAGTGACTGTGAATGAGCTTCTAAACAGCAATTAATTTCTCACGTATCTCAGCATTTGAGACTTCTAGCTTCAGTAAGAAGTGACAGAAACATTTCCATTGATGTCTATTTTAAATATAATAGCCATGTCACCTTTCCTCATTCCTCAGCAAGGCGATTCCAGTAGGAAAATATTTGACTGATCCATCCTCCCCATTCTGAAGCACATGTAAAACCTTCTGTTAGAGAGAGGTTTTACCTCCCACTTTCTGGATCTAACATAATCAAAGGGGAGGAACCTCACATGTTGAAGCTGATCTGATATGCAGACAGAAGCAGTAGTTTCAGGGGAACTAGAGGGGAAAAAGCAAACTAACATGGCTCTGTGTTAAACTCATAGATAAACACACTAATCCCAGATTTAGGAACTTTATATACTCCGTCCTTACTTTCTACTTTGATGACTTAGACAAAATGGAGACAAAGCCAAAGTCAAAATGCAAAGCCCAGGGGCACAATCTTGGAGGTAAGATCCCAGCTCTGGGTCTGGTGTAACAAACATATCCCGCAGAGGAAGCAGCCACGTCCTACAATGAAGCATCCTACCCTGAGGTGACAGGGTAGGGACTGGTTAGCTTGGCTGCTAAATGGTCCTGTGACTGCATAATCAAGGACAAATGCACATAAAAAATCCTGAATTTTATGTATCAAATTGCAGAGGTTTTGAAAGACTCATGCATTGTTATTTGCTGCTCACTGAGGCAGCCCAGGTGTTATTATCATGTTGGCTGTTATAAAATCCCAGCATAGGAATACGACTCTCTTCCACACAACTTACAGGACGTGAGGTATCTAGCTCTTCCACTCCCAGCTTTGAGGACATAAGTTTTGGGGACTGCAGTGTTGAACATCTTAATGATTATGATTCCTTTTATAAATTTTTTTTTAGAATATTGTTATTAAAATACACAGGTAGGAGGTTAGCAAATGATGTAACCTGTGCAACATTGGTTGGAAAATGGTGAAGCCAAAAACTGAATGCTTAGAAAGAACAAGGGATGTTTGATAAATGAGCTGTAAAACAGTGTCTTTAGTTGAAGATATTAGAATGAATTACAGTCAATTCAATTAGCTCCATGTCTCACCATTTTGCAGCAATAGCAGCCAAGCAGTCTTTCATGAATCCATTTTTTGGAAAAAAACTACTGCATAGGGAAGTACCTTCCAGTGTTCTCAGTACAAATTAACAGCAGGACCAAAGGCTGCAAGACCATTCTGTTCCCATTACTGTCAGGGACAACATTTCTTTTAGTTTCAGGGAAGACAGAACTGCATCCTGAGGACCATTACTCACAGATTTCAGGAGAAATCCATTTTCTGTAAATGTTTATTGTTTGATTACAAAAAAAATGCAATTTGTTCTTTCAGATATGTATTCATAATGAATTATTTTGACTTAAATTGAGCAATCATAGAATTTCTTTGAATGTAATTTTAATATATTGGTCGGCAAGTTCTGTTATTAATGCTGAAAAGAGATAAGCTTAGGACTTCATCTTGACATAAAGGGAGCATTGTACTCTTCCAAAAGTATGTGCAGGAAGTTAATTGGAAACTATTAATGTATTTCATTTTGTGCTTTCCTTGCTATAATTTAAATAGTAAAAAAATAAATAAAAACAGCATGAAAGATAAGGCAGCATGTTGCAGATTGTTCCATTTAAAAAGATCAAAAGTTCACTTATTTCCTTTTCTTTTTCTAACTACCCAAAGGAAGATAGTAGAGCTCCAAAATAACTAAATTTTCAGCATAAAGCAGAAGATGCTGAAGAGTGAGGAGGCAGGAAAACAGGGTGATATACAAAACTAAGCATCACTACTAACACTGGGGAAAAATATTCAGCTAATAGGTAGCCACATTTTCAGCAGGAATAATCCTTGCAATACTGAAAAGATTAATAAAGCTTTACTTCTAGCTGTACTGAGAATGTATTTTATTGTAAATATATTCTGAACAGATAGTGATGCAACAGATTAGACCTCTAAACAGAAGTAATATACTGTGACTAGTCTTGCTTCTGACTTCTTTTTTGGTAAAATATTGAATATTTTTAGAATATAGCATGTTATATTTTTATTTTCATACAGATACAGGAGGAAATAAGTGTGAAAGCTGTGGAAGTCTGCTACTGTTCCTACTCATTATTTTAGGTACTTAGTGATTTAGCACATAGGTTTTTAAGCACTTGTATGAGCGTCAGTAGAACTAACTAACAGGTCAGATGTTTTTGTATATTTATGGAGTGATAGTGACTGTAGATTCAATCTATGGGAATTACAGATTTAAATGGAAGCTTCATGCCGTATTACAATAATCCCTAAGTTACGTCTCCTACCTGTAAAGTTATCCACATGGCTGACTATGAGAGCATTATACCGTTAAAGGAAGAACAATTTTCTTCTTCACTTCCCATGCAATCTAAAAGCCCAGGCACTAGAATACTTTGAAACTAATCCTTCAATTAATCTCACATTTCACAAAGTTATCATAATAATAGGCAACACTCGTATACCATCTCAGCTTTCAGTCCATTTAGAGGATTTTACAGACGCTGATAAATACGTTACAGAGCTAAGCTGCAGCTACATTGCTACCATGTGTGCTGAAGCACTCACTGCTGACACAGAGGTAGCTAACAGTAGGTTTGGATTTCCTGGGATGATGGAAAGCCTTAGAGGCTATAAAAAGATAGATATTTTAATACATTTAATGTGCAGAACACAGCAAGTAACAGTAAAACTTAAAGAAATACCACAAATTTTATATCTGTCCAGGTATCCCAGTTCCGTACAACAGCTAAGGTAGACAATTGCCAACCATTTAGCCAAATGTAAAGATACTGAGTTCTTCCAAGAACCAGAGGCCCTGTTTTAGGGCTTTATGAATGCATACCGATACCCACACATATATGCATATGTATACATCTTCCTACTGTAAAATTGTACTGTTTAAAAAATCAATTAAGTGAAATGCTTTTTGATCAGATTCCTACAGTTTCTTAAGACACAGATAAAGAAAAGGGAAAGAAATCTAAGGATCTGCTTAGGGATCTGGGGTAAGGTGAAATAAAAAGTCTGATATGAGGAAGTTATCTAAGAAGGAAATGGAGATGATGATAAAAAGGAAGAAACTCAAGTTCCCAGAAGACAGTAGGGGTACCACTGTATATATACATATATATATAAAATATATATATATAAATATATTCTACCACACATATTTAATTAATGCAGGTATGTTGACTATATAGAAACATTTCACATATCTCTATAAATATGCCAATCATTATGCTAAAATCTCTTCATGACTTTGGCATAGGACTTGACCTAGTCTGCACAGATTATGATGAGTATTACTAAAGAGTTATTATTCACAAAAAGCAAAGAGTTAATACAGAAGGCAAATAATTAGATATAATAGACTTTAGATCAAATTCTCAAAATATGCCCATGTTGGTATTACTATGTCCTTAACTACCAACTTTAGAGAAGGAAAATTTTTTTCATTTTTACAACAGCAGTAACATAGTTTGGAATCAATATATTACCTCAGTCATTACCAAAATGTGTGGCAAATAAACCATTGGCTTGTAGGTGATACTTTATCAGCTGGATTGATAATTATGTCTCTGTAATTTAGTAGTTTCACAATGCAGTGGTACTCCCTGAAGCATTAAAAGCTTTACTTATTTAAGTTGCAAAATGCTTTACCTTTAATTTCCTTTTTAAAATGAAACCTTGATAAAGATATGGACAGCTCGCAAAGGGTTGTGAAAATACAGGTTTGCTCATGATTTTAGATTAAAGCTTTTATGAGTTGCTAACTCTTAGTTCCCATATCCAATATCATTTTCACATTTTTTTTTTTCTGAAGCTGCTGTTTTCTGAAGGTAAGATTATTGCATTTTCATGACTGTAGCTTCATGTACAAGGTTTTTGCAATAGTGTTTTTGCTCTTGTTGCACTACAACATGGTGTAATTAGCTCTGGGACACTGCCTTAAATGACTGGTTTGGAATATTAAAGCCAACCAAGATTTTGATAGAAACATTAAATCTGGATTCTTTCATACTCTTCTGCCACTTTCACATACTAATCGGTAGTAGTATTACAGATGACAGTGAAGCTTTTCGGATTTTACAGGAGTTTTCATGAGAGGAAATCTGGAACATTATTTATGCATTTGGCATCTAGAAGCTGGCCTCTACATCTACAGAAATACTGATTTTATAAAATTATCTCCAGCTGTAAAATTTAATAGGAGAGTGCTATGCAAGATATATACCCCTTGTAGAAAAACTCTGGATTTTAATATACCAAATTACACCGATGTATCCTTAAGACAGCCAAAATGAAAACATTGCAGCTTTGATGTTAAGAGTGCATAAACACTCATGCATGACATTTAAAAAAAAAAAAAAAAAAGAGAGAGTCAATAGAGACAAGTAACATTATTCCTATCTATACATGTAATTTGTGGCTTTTTATTTGTAGGGCAATATACCTACGTACTATAAGTAGCAACATGCAACTTCTTCCTTCAGCTGCATAGTAAAGTTATTAAGCCAATAGTATTTGACCTTGTTGCTGCAAGGTAAGAAATTTTTGGAAGTGTATTCAGCTTATTTCTGCTGTCCTTTAAATCACTGGTAATTTTGTACCGAACATCAGCATAAGGAGGTTTGCCATTGTTGCTATGGGAATGTCATGTTCCTCTTCATTACACTGTTCCCGCACATCTACTGACTTACATACACGCATCCTTCAGCAATGCAATGGTACTTTTTTGCATATGCAACCGTGACAGCACGAATAAAGGCATAATATATATACTGAAAGTCAAAGTGCCAAATCTGTTCCAGTTTGGCAATCAGAAATGAAAGAGACCTACAGAAAGAGGTTTGCTCTTCTCTTAAGCCAATATAACTTTCATGGAGTCACCTAGAAAATCAGATGAAGAAACAATAATCTGAAAGCAAATCTCTCAAAGTGTGGAAAAGGGTGGCCTGTCAAAGAATATTGTAGCAAAGATTGTTTCTTTTCACCCTTAGAGATCATCAGCTTTTATTCTAGTGTTTCTATTGTTGTTTTGTTGCTATTGTTACTCTCCAAATTACCTTGAGAAATATGAGAACTTTCCCATCATTTTAGAACTGAGAAAATGCAGTGGTTAAATGGCTAACCCTACTTCCGAGGCTCAGCATCAGAAACAAAAGATGACAATTGCAGTTCCAGTCCTAAGATCATAATGATATACAAATCATTATTTTGTCATACAACTTTGTTTCATGCGTGCCATTAATTGTACAATCCATAAAGGGATTTGGAGACAAGTGATGAAAATAAGCCACGATACATTTGAGTGCAAAGACTCTAGACGTCTACTAATGCAAAATGTTTTACAGCTGGCAAATCAAACTTAAAAGCTGCCACTTATAGTCACATTTATTTAGGTTTCAAGGATCCTCCTTCCCCACTGAGGCTGCTTAGAGAGCTGCTGTTTCTATTATTTTCCAGTAATGCTCTAATCTTGTCATTGCTTTCTATGGCTCTCTCACTCCCAGAGGCCCTCCTAACCACCTCTGAATGAAGTTTCGCACGCATTAATATTAATACTTAACTGTGAACATCAAATTCTTTAATTGCTTTCAGAGTGAATACTTGATGTATCTGAGTAAACATTCCTTACTTAAAGCTGTATAGCTCCATTAGTAATGATAATTATAGTACATTCCACAAATAAATCCTTCATTATAATATAAAGAGTGCAAGGTATGAGTAATAAATTGCTTTGAAGACACAGAAAGAAAGGAGAAACACAAGGAGAAAATGTGAACATACAGAGATGAAATGGAGAATAGGTGGCCTAAAAAAAAAAAAAAAAAAAAAGAAGAAAGTTATTTTTAGAGATCATAGTACTCATTATCTTATTTTTAACTTACCTTTTCCTCTTTATCCCCCTTTCTCTAGCTCCACTTGAAAGTAGTCAGATATTTTTCTTACTCTATTGAAAGTTTAATTAAAACCTGCAGCCATTTCTTTATTGCTTTCCATTAGAGTAGCTCTCTCCATTACATACTTCTAAGCCTTACACTGCAAACTACACAGATCTGCAAAAGTCATAGCTACTTCATATGCTTCTTTTTTAAAGTTACCTCCATTATTTTTTTTCTTCTTTTTTTTTTTTTTTTTTTGACCGAGGGCAGAGGTAAATTCATAGATGGGAACCTGAAGAACTTCACCTCCCTTCTGTGTCAGCTCTGCCTTGTGAAGTGTGTGAACTGTGTGTCATATGACAGCAGAAGCATCCCTACGTTGGCCTCATGTGTCCATGCTGTAGCTGTATTCCCCTCACACTTCTTTCCTACTTTTGCAAGCAATTTATGCAGATTTTCTATGCACTTTCATTCTAATTGACCTTATTTCCAACAGGGCCAAAATCCAAGGGAGAAAATTAGGTGTCTAAGTCACAGTGAAGATAGATTTTTCATTTTCAATAAAAGAGCAGAGGGTCATTTTCAAAGCCAACCTCCACTCAGCACAGTCAATAATTCAGTAGTCAAAGCTCTCACATAGACTTGGCAATATCCAGTTTTAAATCTTGTCTCTGCCATCCCATACTCTCCTAACCATCGCTTAAATAATGTGAGGTGGATATATTACCTAAATCTCTCTTGAATGTGTCTGGCCATATAGAAAATGAGTCACTATCATTCTAAGGGAGAAACAGATGAGTAATGCAGTTCTTTCCCCTGGTATTTAGGGAAATTTTCTTATTTTTTTGAGAGACTCAGTTTAAATTACTTATTTGGAGTACCCAGCACTTTTATAATGTCTCAGATTCTACCTCAGATATTACTTTCTCAATGAGATGATGCATTTCCTTTATAGACATGTAAGGTTAAATGATTGCCAAGGAATTCTGACTCAAAATACATTTCATGGTAATAAATAATAATCACTAATGTATATTCAAAAAATGTGATCTCCAAAGTGGTATGAGCAATAAGTTACATCTTCCTTTCCAAACAATTTATCATCAGACAAAAAACATACCCTCAGGACAAGACAAAGGCTGAATGATCAGGGGAGAAGCCTGTGGTTTACTAATTATTGGCCCTTTCCTGCAACGTGCCAAGTGTCTCTTGAGAAATCAATAGCAATGGAGAACACTTCGGAATTTCCTGTTGCCTTCTAGGATCAACAGCTATAAGCACGAAGCAAGAGAGAACTCCTGCTTTTTTAATGAAAGCAAATCCCTTTTGGCTTTTAAAATCAGATGTGTCCCAGGATACAGGAAAGAATTAAATACAAAACGGTACCCTTTCAGTCATCTGTTTATTTGGCATGATATTCACTTTGTCCTCACAAAATCTATCTTTTTGACGCATAATTTTCTATTAACCTAGATATTCTTCCATGCCTTTCACTTCTGCAGTGAATCTGTTGAACATTTTCTCATGACTTTAGGGAGGAAGAAAAAGAGATGTTGCCTTGTGTATGAAGATGCCAATAGAATTTCTTTCAGGCTATATTCAGACTACAGAGAATACAAGACTTATGATGAGGCCCAAGTTAGCCAGAGCTTTGGGCAGGATTTGCTTTAATCTTCTCCTTAGCTATAAAAGGGAAACCAAACACCTTTAAAATTCAGTCGCTGCCTAAATTTTATTCAAATGAAAAGTTGTAATACTTAACACTTTCAAACAAGAATCTTCAAAGTGAATAAAGAACAGAAATGAAAAGGAGTTTTGAGCATTCCCCTCCTGTCCATTGCATTCTTGGAAGCAAGTATTTTCTTCCAGATGTTTTTTTTAGATACAAAAGATTGAGAAACAAGTAATTGGTAAACAAGAATTTGAATGAGAATGTTCATAAAATGACAAGAATTCATGGCATTAAGAATGAGAAGAAAGTAAAAACAAAATAGCATTGATTTTCAGAAGACAGTTTTCATGGAAAAGGTAGAAAGATGAAGCCATTTAAAGGAACAATTTAAAGGACACAGCACTGCCTTAGCTTATGGAAAAAGAAAGAGGGTATAGGGAAAAAAAGTAACATATATATATATATATATAAAAGGAACAGAGTAGACAGAACGAGCAAATTCAGCCAGCTTATTAAATATAAGTGCAGAAGAACTATATACATAAAAAACAAAACTAGAAAAAATCAAGTTATGAATTGAAATGCAGGTATAAAGAATTGTTGACCCTAACAAGAAAACTTTCTGAAAGCACATTTGTAAGAAGACAGAAGAACCTGGTCTCTAGAAGACCAAGAACAATTGGCCTATCAATCTAAATTATCTCTGCAACATGGTAGTTAGTCCTCTGATCATGGGAGAAGAACCTATATCAATTATTTTGACTGCGATAATGACATCTTCACAATGTCTCAGGTCTCATTGTTGTAAGTAACCTGAACAAAAATAGATGAGACGAAAGACAAATTTGGAAAGAAGGACAAGTGGAAAACCATCTTATAGCCATCTATTAGTTGTGGGCTATCAATATGGAAATGTGTTGAATTCAGTACTCCCCTGTCCTAGGCCCTGGATCTGAAACTATTCAATATTTTGATTAATAGCATCAATGATTAAATCTTCATCTTTAGAGGTTAAGTTTGAAGACAAAATTAATTTTCAGATTGATCTTGACAAACTGAAGGTATTATGAGATAGAAATAAGATACTATTCATCAGTTCAAGTACAAAATAAACTTAAGGAATGAACATGAGCACAAATACAAGATGGAGAACTGGTAACTAGGGAGCAGCGTCACAGGATCTAACCATCACTGGGACTATAAGTTGAACCTGAGTCAGCAATACCAGGCAGTTGCAAGAAATAAAACGTGCCTGGATGTATCAAGAATACATTCTGCAAAACACATGAAACAATCCTTCTCCTCTGCTTAGCATGCTTGAGGCCTCAGCTGGAATAGATTAAAAATTCCTGAGCGTCAAACTATAAGATTTTTCTTAATTGAAGAGAGTCTGGGAGAGAGTTGAGAGAAAATACACCATAAGGAAAAACCAACAATAATTTTCTCACTGTGAACTACTTGAATTTTACCATACTGTTTTTACCAAATACTGATATTTTAAAGACTTTCACCATTTTTGTATGTATATTACTATTGTTAATAATATTCCAACTATTGCACAAGTATAGAACTAGAATGAAGAGGTAGAAGTACAACAGAGTACAACAGAGTAAGAGCAACTTATTCATACAGTCCTGCATTATTTATTATAGAAGTTGAAAATATAGAGTACTTGAGAGAAGGAAAGGAGTGGTTTTATAACAAGGGCAGATAAACGTTGCTTTGGGGAGCTGAGTTCTGGGGAAAAGTCACTTTACCCCAACATGTCACAGATGATACCTAATTGCAAGTTCATCATTTCCTATGTGTTTAATGAAAGATTATGATTTTTGGTTTGCATGTATCCAGCTTTACCTCTTAGGAATTGAGGAACTGTGCTGTACTTCTATATAGAGTAATACATGATGATACACAGTATTTTGATATAAATCTGGTTTAGATATTTAAAAATGACACCCCAAATCAGTGGATGCTTTTGATAGTCACGTCTCTGTGTTCAGTTTCCCCATTCATCAAATGATAAACAATTCTTTGTCTCATGAAGGTGCTACAAAAATATATATCTATATCTATTTAGCTATATATCTGTATTTATATCTTTGTGAAGTACTTGCATATTATATCAAGGACTGCTAGAGAAACCCATAGGGAATCTTATTCCTTTCATCTTTGGTATAAAAAACACACACAATGGTGATTCTATATAAGATTCAGATACACTTTATAGATATTTATTGTTGTTTTTGTTGTTGTTCAACATTTATAAGGAAAACTTTCATTTTTCTGCCTCATTCCTGTACATTTCTTGATCTAAGGTTCTGTTTGGGCATCTTGATTAGCAGATATGGCAAATAACTGCATGAGTATTAAGTAACGAAAAAAAAAAAATAGAAGAGAAAAGATAGAACAAGCAGTAATTAATGACCTAGATGGCTTAGGATGTTTACTGGAATAATGCTATAGAGTTTATATTCCTTTATGAGTAATATATTAAATTTAAAATAATAGCTTGGAGATTTGAATGAAATGCACTTGTTAACTGCATTAATAAAAATGCAGTTAATTCAAAATTAATTAAGGAAAAAAATGAAATTTACTAGTTATCATCTTACTGAAATCATCTTCCTTTCAGTATTACAGTTTAACACAAGCTTAATCACATTGTTTAATTCAGCTTCCACCCTAAATTTCAGATCACATTGCTTTAATAATGATGGATCCTGCAATGGTTTCTCATTAATTGTGTTGTTTGTTATCTAATCAAGGTAGCTGAGGCTTCTATGTACTTGGTAGCTATTGCTACAAACCCCATATTTGGAACTATTTCCTTTATTATTTCTACTGAGATAACTGCCCAAAAGTGAAGCACTTTATGTTAGAGACAGAAGGATGTAAAGGAAGACACAAGAGTCATGGACCCACAGAGCTTAGAGATGCTTGGGCTCCAGAGATGTCATTTTACCCAGTTCTGAAGTCTTCTATCCTTGCCCCTTAGACTTTTTTTGTTGTGTAGTTTTCTCTTTGATGCCCCTGTCTCGGTCCGTTCTCCTCACTGGGCTAGTCCAGTCATCCCATTCCCATCATAGCTACAGTCCTGTAAACCCCAGTTACAAATCTCTGTACTAACTATTCCAGGATCTCTCATACTTTGAGTCACTGAGAGCATCAAGTGCTTTCTGCTCATTTCTAAGCATTTTCTTCCTCCCCTCAAACTGAAAGGGGGAACATTTTGTCCCCCTTGATGTCCCTTGTGTTCATGACTCCAGGTGCTTTTTCATCCAATTTGAATGAGCCATTAAATCCGAATTCCATTGATCACCAGATCAATTTTGTCTTTGTACTTCAGTTCTATATTAGACTCAGTATTTCCTTCCTTCTTCATGCTTTGTGGTTTCTAAATCTCAATTGCCTTTCTTTGCTCTTCTTTTTAAGCTAAATTTCTGCAGATGTCAGTTTAAAGAACTGTTTCATTCCACACTCCCAATGCTAATAAATCCTTGGGGATTTTAACTGTTAAAGTCCAAGAATTTCTACTGAGCATTTAACTATACTTTTTTTTCTTTTCTTTTTTTTTCCCTCTATGGCTCATTTTTCCAATTCTTACTTTATTAGATTTCAATGCAGTGCTCAAAGAATGATATCACTATGTATGTTCAGAGATTGTTTCTTTTCTAACACATCCTGCTGCAGACCCCTTCACTCATCTCCACTGCTGGAAATGGAGAAATATTTTTATCTCTTCAGAAATTTTTTTTTTTTCAGAAAAAAAAATTCTGATGCAGAGCTGAGGACCAAATTCTTAAAATATAAAAGAATTGTAGACACCTTTAAGTAAAAATCTCAGTCCTACATTTCTTGCAATATTACTTCATTACCAATGTTTAAATTAACAAAATGAACAAACAAACAATATTCTGATTTGAGAATGTCCTATTTTATTTTCTACTTTCCTCATACTATGTATAGTGAATAGGTGTTTACATTAACTCTCGATTATTTGATGTCTCAAATCCTAGCATTTTTGGGGAATGGGGGTCAGAGTGAGAAGGGAGCAGGAAGAAAGAACTACTTTGATGATCTGCTAATGTCTGGAATTTTGGGGGATTATTTAATAGAATTATAACTTTTAATGGTTTGTTAGTTTGTTTATTCTCTTCACATATGAAAAAGTTTATTCTGACAACAACAGGAAATTTCACCTTAGAACAGGAAAGTTTTATCTCCTGATCTTTGATCCCTAGTCTCTTGCCTGCCCAAGTTCAAAAGCAGAGATTTTACTTCTGCTTTAAATCAAACACATTGACATTTGACTGTGATTTCTGGTGTGTGCTACCCACCAAGCATGAGTAGGAATTACCTCAGAGAGAACTAACTGGTTAAAACCACAGTAATTTAATCATGCACTTGGCAAAAAAAATCAGGAAAGAATAGCTTTTCATTTGACATAACATTATCTTAGATTCATTTTTTTCTGCATTCATGGAGGTCTTAACACATTAATTTCTCACCAATTTGTCTATTTTTCTACAGGAATATATCTGAGGTATTTCAGTTGTCATCCTCATTATCTTTCAGTCTTTGATATCTTCATAAATCTTCAAGACTACACTTAGAAAATAATTCTATTCATGTACAAGTAATAGTGACATAATCTGGTCCACTATTGTTAGAAGAATGTCCATCTGCAAAGTTGTATACTTCTGAATTGTCTTTTCCTCTATGAGCAAAATGAGTAGACTATGCATTTCAAATTGATCTGCTTTAGTTTAGAATCTTTCTTCTTCTTTTTTTTTTTGTAGTTTTAATTGTAATGAAATTACCTCATTTCAGATTCTGAGTTAACCTGTGCCGTACATGATGTTCTGACTCTAAATGATTGGAAATCACACTCAGTAATGAAGTAAATTATTTGAAGATAATATCCAATTACTTTAAGTTAAACAGAAGTTGAAGACTGTAAAATACAGTCTTCAGAATGCAGGAGTATAAAAGTGGCTTAGAAAGCACAGAGCTAGACCACTGCTATGGTCTTTTAGTAGATACATTTCTATATGCAGTAAGATATTAAAATAAAATAGAGTTGGGTGAGAAAATGAGACAAGTGTAGGAGATTGATTTTGGGGAATGTAGGATATGAATCTGATCTCTAAATTGAAACTGGACTACATATACACTGCAGAGCTTGGATCCATTTTAAGAATAAAATATTGAATTTTAGGGGATCCCTTCAGTTGCTAATCCACAAAACACTATTTAACTCACCAACTTATCTAATGTCATTTAAGTCATCAACACATCTTTCCCTTACGTGTGCAAGAATTTTGCACAGCACAGCAGTAGACACAAAAGCCTTAGGAGACCTGTATTCTCCTGGCTCAGTAGCTGAAAGCCGGGCAACATAACCCTGAGTGTCGTAAACGGTGCTATATGCCTGCACAGGGACCACCAATTGCACATTAGATACCAGTGTTAAGGTGAATTTAAGCTTACTATTGTCCACCACAGCCCCTTAGATATCTTGCATTTCTTCAAATATTTGCATGTAGACCTAATAGTTAATCCAGTGTGCCATTCACAATAGTGTAAGACATTTAAAATATTTTTTATATATATATATTTTTATGGGATGGGATATGATATAGATATGACGCAAAACTAGCAGGCTACCAATGGCTTCTCAAATGACTTCTCATGAAATCTCAAATGACGAGCTCTTGCTGCTTACCTCAGGATTTTATATTGTTTCCGTGAGATTACTTATGTAAAATTGCTATCCTATGCTAAGGACTTTCCTATAATTCTGTTTTATACAACTGTGCTTAGTTCATAGAATGTAAAATATGTACCACAATTTCCACAGCATATGCCATTTTCCATTTCTCCTATAATCCTCAGGTATGTTCTTCTGTAAGATTTCATTATTCAATTGTCTTAGAAAGTAAAGAATAATGATAAGCAAATATTTTTAATATAGTTTTTGAACAAATAAACATTAAATTCACCAATCTTTCAGCATTTTTGAAAATTTCATGAATACTTGGCAATTACACAATAGGTTTAAAATAAATATGTAGTGCACAAATTATTTTCAGAAAACATATATACTGAAATAATGTTGATTTTTTCTTCTCTTTGAACAATTAAATGCAAACTTGAAGCCCTGAAGAATAGAAACATCTGCATTTTTATCATTCAAAGAATATAGGAAAGAGGTGAATCATTGATTAGTGTTAAAGAGGACTACCCAAATGTGTTATTATAATCACAAAACAAAACTGATTCACCAATTTAATGTGAACATCTTAGGCTCAGATAAATGCAGTCTTTGTCTTCTAATATTACATTAGCAGCAGGATTCCTTTTATTAAGAAAAAAAAATTCAAATCTGATGCAGCCTCTGATTTCTAATGGCAATTACTGTTGTTGCAAAAATAATATTTATAGTACAGAAAATATTGCACCCTATTCAACTCACATAATTTAAAATGATTCTTATTAGCATATTTTAAGAAACTATAATTAATTACTCCATTTCAGTTGAGAGGATGATAATTTGCAATTGAGAGGGAGTATAATCTATGCATGGCATGGTAGGTTCTTAGAATTCACTTTCAATTGTGTAAAAATGTCTTAGTATTTGAAATATGAATAAATAAGTCTGCTGAATGCCTTTTTGGACCAGTTTATGTAAACTAAACCTTTTTTCTTGGACTACACTGTTTCAAATTCAGATTGTGCAGAATTCTGATGGAGTATCATTCTGACTGCTAACTACAACAAAACTGTTGCTTAAAAAATAAGTGAAGCAGTTATTTTCCCCAGATTGACTGGGTGTGCAAGAATCTTCCCACACAAAGCAGCTATATATGTATATGTATATATCTCTATATAGAATCATAGAATCCCAGAGTCATTATGGTTGGAAGAGACCTTCAAGATCCTCAAGACCATAGGCGCCTCAACATGATGCCTATTAAAACATGTCCCTAACATATTTATTGAACATTGCCAGGGACGGTGACACCACCACTTGTCTCAGCAGCCTATTCCAGTGCTTGACCACTCTTTCCATGTAGAACTTTTTCCTAATAGTTAACCTGAACCTCCCCTGGCACTTGAGGCCATTTTCTCCTGTCCAATCGGTAGATATTTTGGTGAAGAAATAGACCCCCAGCCTCCTTTCAGGTAATTGTGATAAGGTCTTCCATTAGCCTCCTCTCCAGATTAAATAATCACAGTCCCCTCAGCATCGTTTATATATCTTTAAAAGGCTCTTTGTATATGTATATATGTATGTGTGTGTGTATGTATATACACACAATGTATAATTTTTTAAGATAGCTGATAAAAAAAAGAAAAAAAAAACAAGAAATAAAGAAATTCATCATCATAACATGGACAGCAGAGAACACTTTCCAAGAACAGATTATATAATCTCTCTACCCGGCAACCCTGGAACCATTGCAGATTTATTGTGTAGAAAAAAAGGCTTGGGGAAGTTTTAAAGACTTAGAGGTAGTGTAACTTTAGAAAAAATGCTCACAGAGGTTGGGTTTGGAAGGAATCTTAGAAAATTATCTATTTTATCCTTTTCTTTAAGGCAAGATCTATGATATTCATCCTCACAAATATTTGAGTAACCTGTTCTGTAAGATCTCTGACAAATAAGTAATTCAACAGTTAAATTGCAGTATATAATATGCATTTTTGCATGTCAGGAAGTCTTCTGTCAGCAATAGAAATTTGCAATGTCTTCCCAAGAGAATGAGACGATAGAGAATATTCTGTGTGGATATTGAAAAATGGCAAATATAGAATAAAAATACTTGACAAGTAGAAGCCAGAACAAGCTGTGAGCCCTTCCCTTTTTCCACCACAGTGGGCAGCTTTTACAGCTTTCTTATGTAAATCTAAATAGGACCATTCAAGATATGATATTTAGAAAACTGTACTGCTGATTCACATCTTTTTCCAATCCTTCCTCTGCAAGGGAGTTTTTGCATATATATCCATCTCAACAAGGAAAGATTTCAAATTACAATTTCTCCTTTTCAAATAACCCCTTCTTATATTATTCATATATTACATTGTTCAAATTGCTCCTTCATATAAGTGAGGGTGAGAAAGTTCTTGGTGATCTACAAGAACTCATTTCATATTGCTCATGTAACATTTACTTGTACCTCTTTTTCAGGAAGCATGCAATCTATATCATTTTTATTGTACTGGAAAAAAAATCTTCTGCACTATGCAAGAACTTAGTTGATATCAAATAAATTGGACATGTAAGAATGTTTCTGTATTTCACAGCAATTACTTTAGAAGTAAGGAAGTAATTACCAGGAAGTAATATTGAGAATCTTTCTGAGAATCAGATTTTTTATAAACACACTATAAACCACACTGTGAAATTTCATAGTAAAAATGTAGACAGGAATCTATTTATGCCATGCTTATCTGCATTGACCCTCAGTATCTAAAACGAGTCACTTAGTGATGAAGAAGGTAGATATACAATAGTTATATATTATTGATTTTTTTCTGTAGACTGAAGCTATAATTATCGAATTACTTCCGTAGACTGAAGCTGTAATTATCAAATAACTTAATTTTTATTGAAATTCAAAGATATGGCCAAAAGTAAAGATTGCTATTTAGTTCATAAATTATTACAGGATGGGAAATGAAATGATTTTGAAAAAAAAGTTACTAAAAAGTTTAATAGTAGCACTTTTACCTCTTAACATGGCAGTGTGACAATGAATCTAGGATAAAGTAAAAAATAAATTATAACTAGGGTATCAAAAGTAAAATTCCCTTTCCAAGTTCATGATCCATGTAAGAAAAAACAAGGATGTAAGAAAGTCCAAGCACTAGCCTGGAAAAAAAGCCTAAGAAAGCATTATGTTCACTGAATATTACAAATAACCACTAGTTATTTGGAATGAAGTTACCATTTAAAAAAGAATTGTCAAAGGGATTCTAAAATTACAGGTGGTCTGACTTCCACCTCTGGTAAGATAACAGATTCTGTAATAAAGAATAGGTCCACTGAGCACACACATAAAGAAACAACATGACCTCAGTAAAGTCAAATCAGCCTTTCTTGAGTTCTATGAGGGTATCAATGGATACACATGGAAAAAGGGTCACCAGTAAACATAATATATGTAGATCTTCCAAAATCAAAAATACAATAAGGGCATATCCTCTAATATCCTAATATAATAATTCTGGATGCAGAGTAAATAGATCAGAGAAAGTAGGGAGCCTTCTAGCTCTCCTTGAAAAAATCTTGTATTGCCATTGCTGGAGACGTAATGCTGAGCTAGACAGAGCACTGTTTTGAGGTAGCAGAAAATTATTTAGGTTCTTATTTTAAACACACCTGCCTTAGTCTTTCTCATTCCTGTTAGGTCATATTTCAGCCAGTGGGTGTATTCTATCTATTTAGCAATTATAGCACTGTAGATGAGAGTTGACATAGACCTCCTGCTTTCCAAATCTGAACTGCTGATACATCAGTATAAACATCAACCTTGGCCTTTATAACAGTGTTTAACCTTTGCATTCTAGCTTGCAAAGCATGGGTTGGCCACAGCCAGTATAAATCCTTATAGGGAAAAAAAAAAAAAAAAAGAAAAAAGGAAAATTGGTAAAGATTTATCAAATTGGCAGACAAAGACACAGTAGCTGAAATTAGATGAAGTCCATGTAGAAAAAAGAAACTTTTTAACACAGACTGACATTAGTCTTGGAATGAGAGTAGTGATGAATTCACCAGATAATTTTTAATGTTTGATATTCATTTTACAACAGAAAAATATTTTACAAGGATATTCCAATAAAATGTACGATATAACTGATAAGATTAGACAAATATTCTAGTCTTCTCCAGGAACTATCATCTATGAATTCATAAAACCATCAAAATTCATTACATCCCAAATTTCCTTAGACACGCCATTAGGTAATACATATATGTGCCTGGCAGAATGCTGTGTAGATGAGCAACCAGACAGTGCAGATTTTCTCTTTGGAGATTATTAATAGTTATTTCAATTATGTTCACCTCCCAAATTTCAACTGGCTGGTAAGGTACTATTTCTGTACTAGAAAGTCTATAAACTAGTCAGAAGCAAATACAAGTGAGCATTGAATACGAAAATGGAAAGAAAATCGAAGCAAACAAAAAAGGCTGTGCCAACACATAAATGAATTCCTAAATTACTTTAAAATGAAAATGTAAAGGCATATGTAAGGTATGTATATAGATACATTCAAGAAACCTATGGAGTGATACTTAATGCTCAGAATTAAATCCCTTAATAATGATGCGTTATGAACCCCATGAAACTTTATGAAAAGTTATGAAACTTCTAAAAGGCTTTTGGTAATGTGTTTGTAAAATATATTACAACCATTTAAACCAGAGACAAACTGACCCGTTAGTTTAGCAAGCCAAAAGGAAAAAAAAAAAAAACCCCAGCCATTAAAATAACAAAAAAATCAAATTTAAATGTCATTTTGAAAAAAAGTCATTATTTATGAAATACTGTTTCAGACAGTAATTGAAAATAATCAATATTTTCTGAAGATTTTTTTTAGCATTATTGTAATAGACAATTTGAGAAAGACTTATTTTTATGTGATTTGCTATTTCAAAGATCTGTTTACTTGAATTAGGAATATTTTGGAATCTCAGTGTGCAATATTTTCATCATGTGCACATTTCTATTATTAATACTCCTGAAACAGAAAATATAATCTTTTCTTTTTCTTTTTAATGATCACTAATGAAGCAAAATTATAGCCAAAAGTAGGTTGTTAAGAGTACATATATTTGTATGTATGTACTAAATTAAAAGATACTATTTTTTTCCCACAGTGACCTTTCATCAAAAACTAATGTTTCCATTTGTTTTTAGTAAGATGAGCAGACATAAAAAATGAGACCAGCTGCAATTTTGTCCTATATAATTCAGGTGAATACCAGCTTTTCAGGTTTCATGTGTTTGGTGATTGTATTAAAGGCCCAATGAAGACTATATTTGGAACATTTTATATTTGACCTACTAAATCTATAATTGCACATAATAAAGTGTTCATTGGCCAAGCCAGTTTAAGAATTTCCTGAGCTGACCTTCTGCTCTGCTTTTCCCCACATTCTAAAGCAGACCAGATGGATCATATAGCTTAGAGACAGGAGGAGTAAACATAAAATGAAAGAGTTTCAAGGCTTTAGCTCTCATTATTTCTGGATTTCCATAAGATAGTTGCTGGAAACACTACCAAGAAGATAATCAGAGAAAAAATTAATTAAAAATGTACATTATATAGATGTATATATAAAATGTACATTATATACATTATATATATTGTATATAGAGAGGGAAGGTGAAAAGGATGATGCCTTTTTCTAGCAGCAGTGTTATCACTTTAGTCCAAGTAGATGATGCACCCTAGTTATCAGAACCTGTCCTAGCTATGCTATGCCAGCTGAGTACAGTGTTACTCTTATTTTCCAGACCTTCATTTGTGTTTTGATTTGTATGAAGAACCTAAACTTGTGAATTCTCTCAATATCAAATGCATAAAATAATAATGATAATAATAGTAGCTATTTAAAATGTACCACATAAGCAATGGAGAAAAAAAATCCTATAAGGTACCTGATTGGAAATAAATTCTAGTAATGAAATCAGTCAGTTAGCACCTATCAGCAATGTTAAAATTAAGTTCAAACTTATGCATAGTATTTATATTTTGATATTTCTATTTATTATTCTTCTCTGCTCACAGTATGTATAACATCAGTTTGGTGGGACAATTTGCACATCCAGAGGAAAGTTAAGTTTAAGGACTTCCAGAAAAAAAATAATATGCTTCTATGAAAACAATTGCAATCATATAGAACACCATGTACAACCACAAAGGGACTTGAAGGTGTACTTAGATAATGGACTGTAGCACCATGCAGAAATATCCAGTATGGAAGGAAATCAGCTAGCTTGGGGGACAAAAGAAAGGGAGAGCCTCGGAATTCCCATCTGTTGTCCATGTGTTCATTATTGACTCTCATTATCAAGGAAACGCTCTGAGCTTTCTGCTCCTAGATGCACACTAGGACACAGACTTTACTTTCAAGGGTCTTGAACAGCTTTCATTAACTCAAGATGTTTGTTTACTTTCATTCTTTGATTATGAAAAATGTAATTTTCCTCTTCACACTTTCATTATCTTCCCTGACTGCGTATCCCTTCTAGGCGCTAACGTCCTCCATGCCAGATCTTCAAATTGTGCAAGTCAATGCAGATTCACCTGCTGAACCTTCTAGAAGTATGGCAAAACAGTAGCTTGTGATTTAGGAGAGCTTTGCCCAAAATTACACTTATGAGCCAAATGTTAATCTGAAAAACTATATGCTCTGAGTTTGTTTGCACTAAAAATCATATATGAATAGTTCTTCTTCTTTGTTATCAGCCCACAGTGAAAGAAATTTGATAGGAAAGGCTCTTATATCAACTCCTCAGGGTAAAAAAAAGGAAAAAAACCTCATATAATTAATCAATCTACTGAGATTTCTGTCACCAAATATATTTTATATATTTTTAAAGACATTAACTTGTTTGTGATGATTCAGACTGAATTTAAAAAGAAAAAGAGAGAGAGAACATCTTGGGGAAAAATCTTTCTTCCCATATTTCTTTCCTTTCATTTTTCCATCAGGGCAGTAAGTAGGAAGCACTCAGAAAATAAACTTAGAAGTATTAGAAATGTTTCATCAAAACAAGCCATCAGTAGCAAATCTTCTGATCTTACCTCAGGGAGTAGCAATGTTTCCAATTAATCCTCTAATGTATGCTGCAAATTCCATAATATTACCAACAGAAGAGAGGGAGAGATTGTTCCTGGTAAATGAAATTTGAAACTAATCAACTTGTGTTTTGAATTACAGAATATGAAATTCCTCAATTTTTCAAATAAGTATGTTTTGTATCAATGCTTGTAATAAACTATTAATTACTTCAGTATATATATCTCATTAAAAGAAGGTAATCAAGAAAATTCCACATTCCAGCAATCACTAATTGTGAAATCATCTACTTTTTACATTGTAAAATTTTGATGCATCTGGCTCGATCACCCCATGTGTACACATGTTGCAAAATTACCTGATTAATGTATATAAATATCTCAAGAAAGAGAGTGAGGAGGATGGGGCTGGCCTCTTCTCAGTGGTGGCCAGTGATAGAACTAGAGGAAACGGCCACAAATTGAGGCACCAAAAGTTCCACAGGAACTTGAGGAAGAATTTCTTAACGGTGAGGGTGACAGAGCCCTGGAACAGGCTGCCCAGAGAGGTGGTGGAGTCTCCTTCTCTGGAGATCTTCAAAACCCGCCTGGACATCACCCTGTGCCACATGCTCTAGGGGACCCTGCGTGTGCAGGGGGTTTGGACTAGATGACCTCTACAGGTCCCTTCCAACCCTAGCCATTCTATGATTCTATGAAAATGAGCCAGGAAAACATATATATTCTACCTAGATATGCTTACACTCCTGGGATGTTATGTTTCCCAGACCAATGAAAAACAGAGGTAATGGGACAATCCTACTTCCCTTCTGTAGTTAAAATAAATAAATAAAATAAAACAAAAGCACTCAACACTGAAGACAGTGAATGAAATTGTTAGGTAGCATTAATTAAAGTATAGGAGAGTTTATTGCCTTTCTCAAATTCATTTCAAAGAGCATAAAAGGATGTGTGAATGAATGATGAAATATTTTCCCACTGGGCATGGGTTTTTTTAATGACAAACTTTCATTTTCTTCCTTTTAGTTTCCATGGAATAAACAGCTGAGCTAATTCAATCTCTTCACTGGCCATTCCTTCCAACATAAAGTTTTTTGCTTTTTTTTTGTTAAATCTCAGTCATAATAATGCCATAGTATAGATAGCACAAATTTATGGTTTCTTGTGTATCTGCACAATCTTTGTGTTTGGATCCGTATTTATGCAAAAAATAGTGTTATTATGTGCTAAATGGTTAATTCAATGTTATATGAGAGTTCTCAACTTTCAGTAGTTTGGGATAGGCCGCTTTGCCTATTGATTACATTGTTCTACAACACCAAATTAAGGACATCTTAAAAGAGTGTTCCTCTGTTAATGTTTTCAAAACCACTTAGAGTCCCTGTAGGGTCTTTTTAGGGTCTTAGACTCTTTTTCTTTGGGGGGGGAGGGGTAATTCGACAGAATCAAGTTGTGCACAACAAATAAATAAAATGCAAATAATTAAATCCCTTTTTAAATGTGTTTCTGTGAGCCATGGAGAGCTTACTATTCAGTATTCATAGTTTCAGGTCACAAAGTCTTCAATTCTGTTCTTTTCCAACTCATTTTTCTGAATAAAATGAATCAACTGAAATAAGCCTCAAAATAACCTCTAAAATAAGTGCAGATCAATCTGACTTGTTGATAAGTTAGGATCTGAATAGTGTGGACGCTGCAATTTATATTTAAAATCAATATCCTCAAGGCAAGGATAAAATATTAATATATAGCAAGCCAGTGAATCCTAAAATCTTTGTACTTGAAAAACAAGGGGAAACATAATCTTAATAGAAGGTGCATATATTTCATTTAAAACACTTGTACTATAAAATTGGTTGTAGTATTCCTAGGATTAAATTCTCCAAGGACATGATCTTTCCATAGCTGTGAAAGAATATGTAGGCAAGTCTTTATATCTTATTACAGTTTGTCATAGCCCTTTATAGCTAAGATGGAAGTGCTCCTCTGAGAAATGTCATCATAAAGTTTTCCCTTCAATTATCTGGGTACCCAACGATTTGGATGTTTAAGCTTTACTACTAAGCTGAAAAATAATGCTGACTTACTTTGGACTGTGGCAAGCTATATTAAAATTGCAACCATATATATGTATAGACACACACACACATATTTAAACAAGACCATACAGGAAATTAAATATTTTTATACCTTTTTAATATCGTTTTGAAAGTAAGTAGCTAAGTATTAATTGATTGAAATGAGATAAAGTTGTGCCTTTCCACTTTTTTTCATCCACAGTCTCCCAAGTTAATCAGAATACCACTACTAACATAGATTACCTTCTACAAAGTCATCATTGCTCATTAAAGGAATGAACCCAAAGTGTCATTTCAGGATGGATTTATCAGAGAAGGTAGTACTATTTCCCATAGCCTTTCTTCTGTTACATGTCAGCAACTGTTTGCCAAATGTGGCAGTGATACTTCCAGTGATACTGGAAGAGAGAAGAGATGCTCGTGCCAAGGGCTAAAGAGAAAAGACCATAGGACTTCACAAGACTGGCCCTGAACTGAAGTGGAGTCTCAGCCAGGTGCTCCAGATAGAAAGTTATAAGTCTAAAGCTACATGAAGTACAGACATAGGATTTGGTCCCAGCTAATTCTAGAATCCAAAGTGTCAGGAAGCATTGGACTAGAACACTTCATCTCAATCTGGAAGAAGCAATTTCCATCCAGAAGCTAAACTGACTTTTCGCTTTAATAGCTCAAGTGAAATGCAGAGACTAGACTGATTCCAGTTCAGCAGCTATATTAGCATTTTTTTTCTGAGTATATGTATACACACCCAAAGATATCTAGAAAAAGGCTCAGCAAACAAGCTACTTCTTTAGAATTCCAGTCTTTCATCTTGGCTAAATACTTTTTGATTTAAAATAAAATTTTAGTGTAAGTATGTTAGAAAAATGTATAAAACTTCCTTAAAATGACACTTTGTAAGTTGCAACAAAAGTGTATACGTGAAACTTATCAAAAAATGAATTTTCCAAAAGCTTATTACTTTGGGTCCATAGTTGCTTACTGTTTGAACAATGTAAATTGGATGATTAGAGAATGCTGTTGCTGGACACTGATGAAAAGAGAAGCTGTACAAATAACAAATCAAAACAATCCCATGAAGTGCAAAAACTTCATACATTTTGCTGGTCTAGTAATGTAAACATCATTGAAATTCATGCCAAAAAAATTTGGATGGCTTATGAGCTACAAAGAAAAATGAAAAGCTAACAGAATAAATTGCAGACTCTTAAGAATGATAAAAAGCTGCTATCAGGTAAATGAAACAAATTGATACACCATTAAATGTACTTTACAAAGTCATTTATGTCATAAAGTCAACCTACCTGGCTGTGCTCCAGGAGGTGGGAAAATGGGCATGCTGCCATAGCTATTTTTTCCACAAACAATACACCCTGTCACTTGTTTGATTCATAATCTGTCAGCGACTTTTTCAGAGCTTTGGCTGTGATCTTTTAGTATGCACTTGGTATAGTCACAGCCCGCTATAAAGATGTATTTCACCTCATTTTGCAGGATTTCAGTGTCTGCCGAATGTAAATTTCTTCGGGAAAACAATTTAACTGAATTCTATTTGGTTTGAAAGTGGAGGATCCTTTGATTGCTGAACCCCCAGGAGTGATTCTGTGGGCAATCTCTATCTATAAGCATCCCGGAACATAAAATTTAAGACTGACCACTTTATTCAAAACCAAGGCACACTCTGAGAACTCCATTTTAATACCAAATGTACTTAATTTTTTAAAGCTCTGATCTCCTGAATCATTCAGCATGATGAGTATTCAAGAGTACTGTGAATAAGATAAGATGTAAAGTCCCTATTGCTGCTCAAAGAAGCCAATGCAAACCAATTATTTCTCTATCCGCAACTGAGGGACCAATTAGCAGTAGCCTGGCATAAATGACTCCGGTCCACCTAAAAAGCAACAGCATACACAGGGATCAGGGGCTGTTTGGGAAAGGGTCTCAATCTATAGATATGTATAGTGGGTTTTTTTTGTTTTGTTTTGTTTTGTTTTGTTTTTTTTTAAATATAGCGATATTTATACACAAAGGCAGCAGGAACCTGGGGAGGAAGAAAGAGCAGTCCCTTGCATGCTACTCATTCCTTTGTCTTTCATCTATAGGAGAAGAAGAAGTGGCCTTTAGACATAAAGGACAAGAAGTTTCAACCTTCTGAGCCTGGAAAAGTGAAGTATGCGAATCAGGCCCAGAAGACATTAGGCCATTAGGCATTTTTTTTTTTCTTTCTATTACTGCTTTGATTTTCCCATTCCTCTGCCTTTTGAACTGGCTGGGATAACTCTCACAAGTCTCTTCAAAAGAGAGTGAGAATGGATCATGCTCCCGCAGCTTTGAAGTGCCGCCTCTGTAATCTACTATCACACTGACCAGCAGAGCTGATGATTTAAAACTTTTGTCAGGGCAAGACTGCAAAAAGAAATGTCAAAGAGAGCAAGGTCCTCTTCTAAATGTCAGGTCTGTAAACTTGCTATGCTCCACTCCATTTTGCTGTTCATGTTAAATGCTGATATGTAGGAATAGTATTTCAATCCCATTTTAAAAGGGATGACTTTTTTTTTTAAAGGTGTATTCTTAATTGTTGTTTTTCCTCCTCCTCCTCCTCCTAGATTCTGTAAGAGAGGTCTTAAAGAACTATTTTCCTAATTTTTCATATGCGAAATCAAAGTCTGTAAGGAAAAAAGTATCTAGACTGGGATTCCTACATCAGTCTATTCATAACATTTTCTCATTTGTATATGCCTTGGATTGTCTCTGGAATAAGGACAGTGAACCCATAAAGACCCTATCTCTATAACTAGGCTGTTTTCAGAACTGAAATTATCTTATTTAAAGATGATTAGGAGTCCAGTGACACAGTACTGTGTTCTTACAGTGCAGACTCACCTCCTAGATTTTATTCCTTGCTTAGGCATTTCTGACAGGGTAGGCCAAAAGTACTAAATATCATGAGAATAATTACATTTTTAGCTTTAGATCTCATATGTTACATTACATTATCTGTCAAGTTTTGTATTATAAAGATAAAATTGGGGAAAACAAAATTGACTATTTTAGAGTATTGATGTCAAAACATTACAGTTCTAATTCAAATTTGCCAAAAGCTGGATGGATCAGGGTATCTGTTATAGCCATGAGGACTGAGATAATACCTCTTGAGCTGCACAACATGTTATGGACTTTTTACAATTGTTTCCTATATAAAGGTAAAATAATTATTTGCTGTCTTCAGTGTTCACATTTATGCACTACCAATACTATTTCAACACTTAAAGGATCATCCTTGACATCTTCTACTGTGATATATATAAACAAATGATAGGAACAGATGTTCTCTTTTTAGTGACCAAAAATTTCTACTTAACTGCTGACATATTTTATTAATTTCTTCGCTTCTACATTTTCTAACTCCTAGCCTGACATTTTTGTGCACTGCATTGTACTATAGACATGAAAACATAGACATAAATAGAAATTTAGTGATCAGCTTTTAGAAATTAGGGATTAATTTTAGAATATGATTGGTCACTCTTCATTTTAATCATTTGATCACATCAACATCTATTTGCAAGCCACCAACTAAATAACAGAGGTCAGAGGATAACTTTATATTTTTGGTTTATGTTTGGCATGGAGATGAACACATGGAGATGTTGAGATAATGACTTGGGGAAGAGAAGTAGGCAGCTGACACCACTTCAGTCGTGAGATGGTCTGTAAAAATGCTAACTAAGTGAGCAGAAGGTGTTAAATGCCACAAAACATCTAACAACAACTTTTGTTCACATATGCAGTAATCTCATTGCTCTTCCATTATTATAAGAGCTTAATTTAAAAAACCTGCTCTTCTGACACTGATGAAACAATGGTCATGCTGTTGATTATGCACCTGGCCACAGTTTTCCATTAAAACTGCTTATCAAAATGAAACTGGCTGCTCTTCATGCAGCTGGATGAAAATAGTTGCTTTCCTTCCCTGAAATTTGTTATGGATGTGAAACTTTTTATGTAGTTTCAGTTAAAGATCTCAGAGGTGTGTGATGCATGTATCCACCTTATATGTTTAGAGCTCTATACTGATACCTAAATATTTCTCTCTGAATATCTCATGGGAAAAGCCATTCCATTTTTGTATGCATGTATGCTCGCCTCTCTATCTCGCATATTGCCTTCTCTGTCTTTTAAAACATTTACTGAATTTCCTTACTAATAATGCATATTTAAAATGACTGAAAATAGAGCTTGGCATGTGAGGAACTCTATTAAGCATTTTAACTTTGACTGTTAAAATCACATTATTCATAAGATAGTTGTAAAGTAGTTTTACTTATTTCATATTCTGTAATTATTAGCTTTGTATTTAAAGATAGTAATCACATAGAAGACTTTTCTACTATGTAGCAGAGTCTTATATATAGTTAGTTTTATGGGAAAAAAAAGAGAAATTATACCTCATGCTGTCAAAAACTAAAAAGTATTCTTTCTCTGTTGTAAATTTCCTCAGGAGAAATTTCTTAAGATACTGATCTTAATTACATTAGTATTTTAGTAATGCTGTAGGGGTAAGATAATGATGAGGGTATGAGTCATGCTGAAAAGAGCTACAGCTTAAATTAAAGCTGATTAGTTTTAGCTTGCTTATAGTGTATTTTCAATACTTTTAAACTACAAAAGGTTTCTGTATACACGACATTCTCCCTTATGCTGGGTGAAATTTCCTGCTTCTCTTTTAATGTAGAAAATGTGCTTGCTGGGATATGCAACTAATACAGATTCATCAACATTTTAATCATATTTCTTCAGATGTTCAGTAAATGGAAGCCAGTCTGGAAACATGACATGTGAATTTGGAGAAGAAAAAAAAAAATAATTGGCAAGCTAAAGAAGGAACAGATCTCATACCTTTCATGTCTCCGATGAACGATCTCATCAAAAAGCAGGATGGAGCAGACCCAGGACCACTTCTTTGTGATTTGAAAAAAAAAGACTAATTCCCTCTTAAGGTTACATAGACACTTAAAAACTTGAGTAGTGCACAGGTGTATGGGCAGCAACAAGAATATAACTATGTCTTATTAGGTTGTTAGAATTGCACTCAAGCCCAATCTCCCAAGCAATTTCTGGCCATGATTCAGTAGTTATTCTAGGACAGAGATCATTCTCAGTAAGCAATTTTGACATGGTTACCCTGTTTTGAGGTCTAAAATGGTTTATTGGTATGAATGTGGCCAGAATGTGTTAGCCGATCACAGAGACAGAAATCATTCTTAGATAGCCTCAACTTCACACATACAGACTGTCCTGAAACCAGTGTTAGGTATAAACAACCTGCCACAGCGGAATCAGTGGACCAGAGCTCCAGACTGATCATTGCCTTAGCTGCAAAATTTGAATCCCACTGGGCCACCTCCAACCTGATTTCTACTTCTCCTTAGACATGGAACATCTTCACCCCATACTGAGGCAGCTTAGCCAGGCCCTTTGGGATGAGTAAATCTACTGGCCTTGTATCTCGAAATTCCTATGGGCAGGACAGTGCTTGTATCAAGTTGATATTTATTTTCATATTTCCATTCCACACCTCTGTGCACAAATAATAATAATAGTAAAAAAGATATTGAACACAATTTCTGTGTGTGCAGAGGATGTGATAAATTATTAAAATATGCAGCTATTCAGTAAAAAATATATGCTATTCTTTTCTTAATAAAATTGGCAAATGTTCACTTCTCTATGCTCTTTATATGCAATGTTTTTCTGTCTTAAAATGTTTCTCACTTTGTAAATGGTGCTTTAAAAAACTCCGGAGATATTATGATGAAACATTGATTGTCTTTTTCTTGACTTTACCCACTCCCCAAACTCTCTTCTTCACCTGCAGTACTTCTGATTTATATTTTTTTATTATTTTGACAAATTAAAAACATTTCATGCTGTGAAATAACTAGTAACAAGGGAGAATTTCAGACACACTTTCATGAGGAAGAAAAACAAACAAGTATGTAGCACATATATTTCTATTACTGCAAGATGGGCTAACGTTTCAAGCTCTAGATTCTACCCTGGCCTTTGAATTTATGGATTACATTATGAAAACATAATCTTTAATCCTGCAGATACTTAAGGACATGGACATCATATGTTAAGAATATAATGAAGGATTGTTTGTAAGATCTTTGACTGTTTAATTTAAACTAGCTTAAAAACAATATTCCTGTAATTTCTGTCAATCACTTTAATTCCGATTTTGAAGTAGTTTTATATTAGCTTACTGCAGCACTTACTAATATGAATTCTAACCTAAAGAAATTATGATTCATAAACTGAACTAGAAGTGGTGTTTTCTGGGTTACTGTAATCCACAGAAGTTCATTAAACATACAATGATTTAATTGTTGTAAAAGGAGTATATTCTCAAAAATAGATACAGAAGATATAGAATTTCTACTTTATTTTTGAGAATATACTCCAATACCTAACAGTATCTGGTTCCTTTTGGAACAGATACATGGAGAATTTGAATCTATCTGTCTATATACTCTAAATTTAAATAATGTAAGCATATAAAGTAAAATTTTGACATTTTTAAATGTTCTACCTTAGCAGAAAGGATTTTCACAATTTCAAATTGCCTATTGCAACTGCACTATAAATTTCAGTGCTTTATAGCAAGAGCAAAATGAGCAAGTTGGTGACCCTTAACATTTTCATTTAGCATGTAAGTGAAAATTAAAAAATGCAATGTACCTTAAAATGTTTAAATTATAACAGTAATACAGTAATATGTATCACTACTAATGCCGAATAAGGGAAGCTGAGTGCTAATGCTTAATATATGCTGTAAATTCAGTTTCTTTTCATATCTATCCACAGTGACATTTCTGCAAAACAGCAAAACTAACTCCAAAAATACACAATGGGACTAGCAATGACACCAGACTAACTAGCAATATTAAACCAGATTAGTTTATGATACAATAGCTATCACGCCCTATGAATTTTTGACAATCTATCACAGAAGATTAATTAATGTATTATCATCTTGTATATGTGGGTGTGTACTGACGGGGTCTGCATGTATGAGGTTTGCTAGTACCTTGCTCAGATTTACTTGGAAACTTTTTTTATCTAATTAATTGAATTGAAAGATTCAGGGTGGACTGATTCCTATCATACTGCCACCATTAGTCCATTCCATTAGCCGCCGTTCTTACCCACAGAAGATCAGAGCCACCACATCTCTCCTCTGCACCTGCCGTTTGAACTGAATTAAATTGGAATCCAGACTAACTCCAAGAGGTGCACTTTATTTTCAGAAGTGACCTGCAGTCTTTTGAGCATTAAGGAAATTACTGACATGGAGGTGAAGAACATGGCTTTTGGGATTTTTGCCCTACAGGTGGTGATATAGAGTATATCCAATAGAAGTATTCTACACAATAGCCTTCTTGCAGCTGTGGATTATGGCTACAGGGAGAAATACTGAACCTTCTAACTTGAAAAGTCACAAGGAATCAGGCTGATTTGTGGTTATAATTCTGGAATAGACCATCCTCTCCTGGTCATTCATTGAATGCAAGCATTTCAGACACATTGGGATGTTCCAGCGACTCTCAAGACTTTGTTGTTGTTGTTGTTCTGTTTTTTAATGTCCTTTTTAAAAATGTATACTGTAATGAAATAGATACTTGCTGATTATCAAAAGTTACAGTGAGAAAATATGTACCAGGCTAACAGGCAGTGTGACCTTATTGCATGAGGAATTGCATAGCTGTAATGGGTTAAAAGAAATGGAAAAGAAATTTGAAAATCAGCTGTTTACTCAGTTGTTGTAGATAGAAAAAAAAATTCTGGTGTATCTACAACTGAGAAAACAGCTGATAGAATAGAAAGAATTACTGCTGTTATTTAACAGTCAAATTGATGGAAATTGCTGAAAAGAAAATTTGTGGAAAAAAATTTCCACAAGACTGGAAATATGAGTGACATGTTAAAATGTCACATTCACATTTACAGTAAGAAATCACAGTGAGGTTGTGGGTTGTGGAGTCTGCATCCTTGGAGATATTCAAAAGCTGTCTGGACACAGTCTTGAGCAACCTGCCCTAAGTGACCCTGATTGGACTAGGTGATCTCCAGGTTCCTTCCAACTTCAACTGTTCTGTGATTCTGTGAAAAGACATCTTTTTCAACTCAGCCTTCAGTCTCCAAATTTTACAAAGAACTCTTTTACATATGATTTTTGCTTCACCATTTCCCTTCCTCAGTGACAAAAGAAGACAGCTGGGCACAATCTTTAATGCTGCATATCTCAACTTACATTTAATGAATATTGTTTTCTAATTTGTCAAAATAAATCTCATTCAGGAATTGCTAAATAAAATAAAATCCTAATAACTATAAAGAGCATTATCTTAAGAAAAAAGAAACAAATACATGTTTATATACAAAAAGTCCAAGCACAGAAATTTGAACTGTTTTTTGGTAGTATTTTCTTCCTAAATCATAAAATAGTACTTACCAGACTAAAATGTGAAGCATCAGCACACACATACAGAACTGATTTCATATTAACTAATTAGGATTTCTAGTCTTACATCAGGCATGTCTAGGAACTGCTATTTTGCCAAAATTTTTTTTTTAGCAACTGGATAATTAAAAATTTCTCATTCGTGAAAGTTAAAAATCTTCATTTTGAGCCTGAGCTGTATGGACAGTATTAAATATCTTTTTAAAATGGAAAATATCATAAATTCAACCATTTTGTCTTGTGGGATTTTCTTGTAATTTCTCATGATTTTGATACAAACAATTATGACACAAATTCCCTTTAGATATACATTTGCTGCAGACATCTGTTTTTTAAATGCTTGGAAAAGGATAAAATGTATCAATCATCTTTTACATTCCAGTAGTTTTTTTCTCCTGCTCTAGATTAGTCTATGACTTGTGCATATAGAAAGAGCCCTACTGTCTAAATAATAGTTTTCTTATCATTTTGAGTCATTTGTTTTCATTGCTGTTCTTGTGTGTTTCTAGCTCTTTGTTGTTAATTAGATCAAGCTGGATTTCCACTGAGACTGTGACAGTAGTGCCATCAGCTTTTAATCTGTCAAATTCCCATGAAACTTCCTTCACCACTTTTGTAACTTAGCAGGCCTTTTGTACTGTCTCTTTATATAAAACATTTTGATCAAAGTCCAATTTGCATTCCATGCAAAATGTAACATGTGTACAGCTCTTGTATGGAAATACAAAGGACCAGATTCCATGCAGCTCTATGCGCTGAAATGCATCCATTATATGACTCTTAATCTGACAGTTAAAGAAAATTCCTGTAAGGAAACCAGAATACAAATCAGTCTTAGTCAACTAGACAGGCCTGTTAGCACTATTGTGAGTTTTACTCCCTTTTCAGCAAGCTTGAATGTTGTCAAACGTTGAAGAAGTTTAGAACAATTGAAAGAAAACACAATAATAATAATAATAATAATAATAATATCATCTTACTGAGGAGGTTTTCTCGACCTAATTTTCTCCAACAGTCCTCCTGCCAATTCCTTTGAAGACTTGACCAATGACCTGTGCCTGAACCACTCAAATGACTCTGGTTTATGGAAGATCTGGAAACAACAAAAAGCATCTATAAAGGCACAGACATTTGAGAACTGTTGTGCTGAGAGTACTGCTGAGGTGGGAATGGTACCAAATCATTGGTGTCAGACTCCAAATAGCCGCTCGGTAGCAAAGGGACAAAGTTATTGCACTTAAACGGATATTCATCTTTCAAAACCTACTTTTGAATTCTCCTTTTTTTCTTTTCCAAGGGAAATATTCCATATTCCTCTCAGACTAAATATTTTTCTGTATTTTTTAAGGTCTGAAAGTCCCTGGATTATTCTGGGTATTATTCTGGGCCTGGTTTTAAGATGCATATCTTAAGAACGTAATTTTTTCACATGAATCCATCCAGTCTTCCCATTTCAAAATACCAAGGTGAATCATGGTCAGACCATGAAGGAAACATTCTAGGAACATGGACTGGGGAGGTGAAGGTCCATTTTGTATAACCAACAGCTACTCTTATGAAGTCAATATACTTCTAGACAGAGAAGCAAAACAAAGGACAAAGCACTCTGCATGAAGGAAACAAATTTCCTATTCATGCCAGGCAGAAGAAAAAACACATCTTTCAGCAAGCCTAATTCAAAGATATTATTTATGAAGCAAGGCATGAAACTACTGAGCTAGCAAGCAAGACTAAACAGCAGTTCAGTTCCATAGCAACAGAAACTGGCCTCATGCACGCAAAGTTGGAGCTCTTTGAAGGCTTATTGAGGTCCTGCATGCATATTCAGCCATCAGAAGCATTTGACTGCTGAGAAGGAGCAGCTGGCAACCCCAGTATACGCACACCTCTGGGGGACTATGGTATCAACGTGCATAACAGAATTACTGAAGTGCCTGTAGGCATAAAGTGCCATTCCCAAGCTGGCTCCAACCTCTATACATTGCGGACATAACTCAGCTTCCCTAGAGGCAAATTAAGAGATGGACAGCAAAAGCTTTCTCAGGGCAATCTCATTATATGTCTTGCTCATGAAGGGCAGAGAGGTCTGCACCTGCAGTGTGAACACTGCAATAGCCTACCAATTTCTCCGGTGGTAAAACCCTATAATATTACCAAATAGCAATAGGAAAAAAAAATCCATTATACACTGTCAGTCATGAACCTTGACTTATTCATTTGGATTTTTAAACACCCCTTCAACTACATCTTCTAATCTTTCTGGTTTGTACATGCTATTCATGTACTTGAGTACAGCACTGAAAGATAATGACGGAACACACCTCAAGAATACTGGAGTGCTAACTGCAAGCATTGTTCTTTTGGGAAAATAGCAGTGTATTTAAGTAGAAGGGACAATGAATATGCCAGAAAGATATTTATAATGTAATCAAATTTACCTCCTTTAAGTACTCTGGCATGAATTCCAGAAGCTATTATACTCATTAAAAATCCAACCAGGAGGAACTTGCATTGTATACAATTTAAATTCAGCCTTGAGAGCCTAAAGTAAAATGTGATTGTTGCTTATGGGCAGCAAACTGTATTATATAATCTTTCCATATCATTATCTGTGATTGGTAGGCTGTGCAAACCTGGCCTAAACCTACAACAAAACTGGGAGGAGTTCATTATTACTTACTTCAAATCCAAAGAGCAGAGGCTCTTTGAAATAAATCACCAGCAAACATCTACCTGTGTTTGAATAGCTCGATTTCTTCTCAGATTCACCAAAACCACGGATTTTCCGAACAAAGGGAAAAAAAACAGCATTAAATCACAAATAATTTCATCCAATACATATTTTTACACAATTGTGATGGGTCAGTTTTTAGTTCTAAAGTTTTAGAATATTAACATAAAGTGGTACAGGCTGTGGTAACAAAGATATTGAAATCTCCTCATGGCTGCCCCTATTCCTTCATGTTCCTAAAAGCTCTAGGCAAATAACTTTCATCAAAAACTTATGCTACATGTTTCTTTCTTATGTACATATGTAGAATTGTCCAACTAATCCGTAATTTCACTAAATTCAGTGGCTCCAAAAGATAAGTGCTGTCAGAATAAACCTCCTGAATGCACTTTCAGCAAAATATAGCTTAAGATCATACTTTTTTTGATAAGAAGACAGGACAGGAATTTTCCGTTGTGGGGCAAATCAGGAAACTTAAAGTTAGGAATTTTTCTTTCAAATACCAATTTGTCTGTCATATAAGGAAAGGCTGAGAGAGCCAGGACTGTTCACCCTGGAGGAAAGAAGACTCAAGAGGGATAGTATCAATATCCACAAATATCTGATGACGTAGAAGAAAAAAAGAAGATGGAAAGCAAATGGAAATAAGATGGAAAACAAATGGAAATAAGATGGAAAGAAGATAGAGCTGGACTCTTCTCAGTGATGCTCAATAAAAGGCATATACTAAAATACAGGAAATTCCATTTAAACATAAGACAAAACATTTTTTACCATGAGAGTGGTAAAACACTAGATCTCTCAGGTTGTCCAGAGACGTTGTGGAGTCTCAGTCCTTGGACATTCCACCAAATCTCAACTGAACTGGGCAGGCTCAGGGCAACTTGCTTTCTAGTTGAAAAGAAGGTTGGATCAGACTATCTCCAGCACAAGCACACCCTATATACTTAAAATATTCTGTGATTGCATTAATTTAGATCTAAAATATGTTTTGCATTTGCTTTGTTTTAATAAATAATAATAATAATTATTATTATTAGAGATTTATGCCAAAAAATGATTGTACATACAGCTTAGCTGTTACTTCTTTTATTTGCATAACCCTCACAAGTTACTAAAATAGAGATGCCCTTTCTGAGAACTAATCCATTTTTTTATGCTGGAGGAACTTCACCTTTATTCCAGGATAACAATCCAGCATTTTCTCTGCAATATTATGTCAAGCATTGAGGTAAATGCTCATCAAAAGTAGGCTTTATAAAATTCAGATGTTATGTCTTTCAGTTTATGCTGTGAAAATTTATAGTGTCAGTTTTCAAAACTGCCAAGAACATTGGCAGAAAGGTTCTTCAAGGAAGTACCTTTGTTTTGTTCTGAAAAGTCTGATATTAATAATACATCTGCAAACCTCATGACTGTCTCCTGTTTACCAGCCCTACTGGTCCCCTTGGGAGCCAGCATTCACTAACACTGGTGGAGCCAGACGTCTGATGAACATCTTTCTGCCAAGGCAGCTCTCAGTTCTTACACAGACTCTGAGATCACTGGGTATCTGTGTCTCCTATATGCCAGCTTCAGGCCAGGCACTTTCCTCACACTTTTGGCAGTGAAATGAAAAAACACCCAAACTCTTCTAGATTTTTTTCACAGACACACACGTTTGATGCAGTGGCAACAATTATTTCTTGCAGAATGTAATGCAGACTCTGTAAACTAACCGAGAGGGGTGAGCAAGCCAGGTTAATGCTTTTCCACCTGAGTCACTTGTGCAAGGCAATGCTCGTGACCAGTGGTGCTGAAAGGTGCATGTTGCTTGTCTGGGGCTAACCTTATGATGCTCACAAGTTAGTCTGAAAGAGCAGAGAAAGCAACATTCACACAAGAGAATCAGAAAACAAAAACAGGTAAACAATCAAAACATCCCCTGAAAGATGTTTATAACACTGAAGAATAACAAAAATAAGCACACCATTTGCTCACAGCTTGTGCTCAGAAAGCATCTCTCTTTCTTCAACTGAGTTAATGCTGAAGTTCAGGGTAGTGTTGTCTGCTGCTGCCACACGTCTGACACAAACAAGCCTGGTGTCAGAAGAGCTGATTTATTGCCAAAGCACATAGCTGCTCAGTGGCAGGAGATAAGTCTGTGTTAACTCCCTCTATTACGTAATTTTCTTCCAAAATATCATTCTATACAAAACATTATATGAAGTAACTATCTACTTAAATTTCTTTTTGGTACACTAGATCTGATGACCAAAGTTGTTAATCAAGATATGTATTTTGAGATTTGTTTTCTAAAAAAATTCTTGACCGAAAATATACAAGTAATGATATACCAAAATAGTATGATAACAGCACTTGGATCTTATTTCAGCTAAAACAGTGACAGTTTGTATCACTTTATTTTCAAGCCACCTATTTAATCATGTCAATTAATAATATTTTTTTCAACATAAAAATTACAATAATGTCATTACTTACCATATCTCTGCATGCAAAGAAAGAAAATGTAACATTTCTCATTCTGGCAAAACTGCTAAAGACTGACTTTGGGGTCACAAAACTAAAAAATTATAATTCTGGGGAAAAAAGTGCATCTCAGACTCTAATGTTGGTTTAAGAAAGAGACTGCAGAAGTGCTGTGCCAGTTCATAGGATGCACAGCATATTAAATGTACCGGAGGAAAGCAGTGAACTACAGTGACCTTTCCAGTAATCTCTGTGTACATAATCCAGCCATTCCATACTGCCTTTCTAAGAGTACTTTATTATTATCAGTTTTATATTTGCATTATTCTCTTCTGCTCCAAAGATGAGTTGGCACACAGCAGAGAGCTTTGTGAGGCCAAGTGACACAAGAAAACCAGCATTTACTCCAAAGGGCTGGATGGATACAGTCATGTAAATAAGAATTTCCAAATTCCTACTGCTCTCACCAGGTTGGACTGATATGTTCTTAGGAGCAAGCTGAGTTTTTCTTGCTGCTCATAAAAGTTCCTTGGCCAGCATAATTTGGAGAGTTTCTGTGCTACAGACTGTTCAGGAGAAGTTAAAAAGTAGCACAGCATACAGTTTGTTTGGATTTTCCTCACATGAGAACAACACTGGATACTCCACTGATGGCTGGTTAATATACCATTTATTTTCTGCCTTTGGGGAGCAGAAGAATATCACTTGACTTCAATAATTATGACTATAACGGAACTTTCCTGTTCTGTCAGTTCACGATAAGACCAGAGCTCATGTACTTTCCCTGTAATGTAGTTGAAGTAATTTACACATGAAAGAACTCCAAACTGCCCTGTATTAGCTATGCAATGTGTGCAATGCAAACATATCATATATTGAAGTATTTTTCAAAGATGACAAACTTTTAAAATACTTGTAAGTAAGTGCCCTTTCTATAGCTTCGGAATTATGAAATCCATGTCAGTTTAGTCTACCTTTAAAAACAGAAGAAAGCATACCATGACTATGGATATAATATCCACCTACTAGTTACAAAATTAAATAATCTCTGCTGTTTAATTTAAGCACTCCAATTTTAATGTAAATTTAATACACCATTTAATTCACCATTTCTTAAAACAGAGACAGAAGGAAATTTGCCTCATTACCTTTATGAATGACACTAGCTGACACCCATCTAATATTCACCATTCAGGTGCCCAAGGATGTCATAAATCATATCTGCCACTGGGCTGCTGCTGTTTCTGCTGTGACACTCTGCTCCTCCGTAACCTACAGCCATGCTGCATTCTGAAAGAACTCCTCATTTAAGTCAAACAGGGAGGTTTAATGCAACTGAAAGTCAAAGATGAGAGCCCTCAGCCCAAAAATGAATAAAAATGGGCTCCTGTATAAAATAGTCCCTTAAAGTATTTCATGTCCTGTTTCATACAGATCAGTTTAATGGAACAGATAATACAGCTCTACAGACAGTTGCATTGGCACAGTGGAGGGGACACTGAATTACAACATAAGGCTAGGATAAGTGGAATGGGAAAGGAGGACAGGAATCTTCTAAGTGGGTTGGTCACTACAGCTTTTCCTACAATGACACCTAAGGCAGTTCTCATCTTTTTCAGAGGTTTGAACATTTACACATGTGGTTGTTCTCAGTGTCCCACCCTAGTCTCAGCCCTGAGGGTCTGGCATACACATCAGGCAAGTCTATTCTCATATTGTAGGAAGCTGTGCCACATTTTATGTGCCAAATAAGAGCTATCCAAGATACGTCACAAAATTAGATGTTTCCACGTTTCTGTCATTCTCTTCTGTCAATAAATAGGCATTATACAAAGGCTAAGTCTACACTACAAAGTAATATTGTCCAGAAAACACTTTCTAATCCTCAGATAGCCTGCAATCTCATAGCTAAACTCAATTGCTACTAAAGCAGGGTGGATGCATCCAAATTACATATAGAGAAAGATCTCTGGCCAATGCTAATTCCTCATGCCTGGGAGCATTTCCTCTCAGACTAAACCTAGACTAGGGCATGCACTAACAACTTAACATCTATGACTGCTATAAAACAATATTTAAGCCTTGGTCCTGATGATTTAATTTACAAGTAGAGATGTAGCCGTCTGGTTCCATCTCACAATGAAGTTCTCTCACTGCCAGTGAACTGCACTAAACACCCTTATTGCTCATTCTCTTTTCAGTTCTAGATCATCACAGGTTCATAGGACAACAACAAAGCTCACACAAATCTTTATTTCATTGCTCTGCCCTCCTTTTCTCTCCAAAACATCCCCAAGTGGAGCATGAAAATAGGTTTCAGAAACCTACTGCTGGGTTTTCTTTCTGCTCTGGGAACTACAGAGGAAATGGAAACTCTAGGACCCCTCGCAGTGTTGCTGACAGCAACTATAGGAAATAACTGTGGAAGGTGGATGGTGCTCATTGAGCAGGGAGAGTTTCATAAACTCTTGCGAATTAAATTGAAGTAGGAGTTACTTCACTTTTCCTCTGGGCTTCTCTGAGAATTTCTGAGTCCCCAAATAGCAAAGCTTCTCCTATATTTAGAGGGGGGGAGGAAAAAAAAGACATTTTTAATAGCAGGTTATTTATCATGGTTTTAGTTAGTGATCTGTTTTTTCAGAAATCATCCTCTTAAACTGTCTCTCATAGCACTTAGTTTACCTAAAGACCAGATCTATGAAGCAGAGGTTAGCAAAGGTATGGGTTATTTAAGTTAGCTAAGCATTCATCCTACTCACATTGTATTACTCCAACTTTGTCTCTGCTCTGGCTGGACTTCAGTTTAGATGAATTTGAGGAGTAAATTTAGCTGCAAAATTTTCACAATTCTGTGCTGAACATATATGTATATATTTTCTCTTTTTGATCTTTTCAACTTTACAGACTTCATCTCATTTGTAGGGTTTTTATAAGAATGGTAAATCACATTTTTCACAAAAAATCAACCCCTATAAATTTCTGTTTCCTCTTTCTGAACGTGAAGAGGTTAGCCCTTCTTTGAAAATTGGTCACAATAATTTCTCTATGAAAACAATCCTTCTCTATGTCCTGTTCTTCAGAAATGGATGAATTGATTTGGTTGAAGCAAGCAAGCAAGAAATCAACCTGATGTAGTAATTTAGCAAGTAAGCTTTTAGCCCCTATGGTTATACTTCATCAAAATTACAAGTCCGTGAAACAAGGTCTTATAATAGAAAGTGTCAGTCAACCTTAATAATAGATAGTCTTAATAACTCTACCTATAATGTAAAAGATTGTAAAAGAAAGAAAAGAGCAAAAAAAAAAGAAAAATAAGATTTCAAAAATAACGTCAACTCACAGATCTGAAAAACATTTTGAAATTCAGAGAGGATCTGTTTAGCCTCTGGGCAAAAACTAATACTAGAAAAAATAGTCTTTCATCTCTATAACACTATGAATTAAATTTTTAGCAAAAGCTTAGACTAACATAAACAAATGTCTCTTCAGGAAATGGGAAACATGTGAAAGCATTTCTCATTTTTCAAATGTGGGGGTCTCAAAAACACTACAGGTCACTGATGACTTTAAAATATCTTTGGCAGCTATATTAATATTTTGTATTTTCATAGTATTTTTCATATGCTACTTCCTACAAATAATAATTCAGAAACATTCACAATGTATGAGGATGCTAAGCTGTGGAAACTGAAATACATTTTTCGGTTCAGATGGCTAGAGATTTCAGCTGGTGGAATAGAGTATCAGACAATTTTGGAGATTATATATTATTATCCTCCAAGCTGTATGTTCAGAAGATCAATAGTCTTCAGTCTCTGAAATTCTCAATATATAATGGCTTTTTTTCTTTTTTTTTCTTTTTTTTTTTTTTTTTTTTTTAAGAACAGATAACCTGCAAGTATTTTTGGAGGATGGACTTTGTCATTTATTAGTTAAAGAAGGTCTCAAAAAAATTCTCAGTTCTCAGCAACAGCATTGTTTGTGAGAATGAATTAAATAACACAAGACTTAACAGACACAATTTGACTAAGAGACTTCCTCTGTTATTTTTAAGTACCATGAATGAAGAGGAACTTCATTGCATTGTGTACAGTATAGGAAGGCACAATACTAATCAGATGTCTGAAATCAGGGAAAAATAGACTCAAATTCAGAAGATAGGTTAGCAATGACATTACTAGATTGTGGACCAGAAATAGAAGACAATCTTCTCATTGGTTCATTTATTCATAAACTGAATAATATACTGCAAATCTTCCTGAAAGAAAGTTTCACACTTTGTAATCCTATCTGCATTTTATTAGGGCTCAGTATAGTGCAAAAACCTGTGTACACTAATGTAACTAATTGTGTATTTCGCTGATTTCATCCCAAAATTACGAGCTCCACTGCAACAGAAGAGATTTAGATCAGCCATTTCACTGATAATGATACTTGGGCTAGGAGTAGATTTCCACTGTAGTAGCTAGTAGCATCTTCATCAAAAGAAGCTTGCTTTTGATATTTTTTCTTCCCCAAAGTGAATCAGAAAAAAAAAAAAATCTGACAAGTAAAGGTTAAGTGTGCTTGATTCTACCTTCATGCAGGGAACAATATGACCTTCAATTTTTATGTATTTATGTACCTGTACAATTCATAATAACAATTTCATTAAAAAAAATATATGTGACAAGATACACCTTTTACTCTGGTGGTCGATGACTAATTCTCTTGGACAGCTGGCCAGTGAGTGACAGGAGAAGAACACAGTAAATGATGACAGGCAATCTGGAATTCCTATCCGATTGTGCTGGGAAATTAGAGCACTGAATCGTATCATAAAAGAAGAAAAGAAGAGGCAATGATGAATAATCTCACTGTAGTGAGAGAAACAGAGTCTGTATGAAAGGAAAGTAGCTAGTGAAAGAATAGATATAAAAAGAATAGCAATATTGTTAATGAAAATGAGAAAGTGCAAAAAATCTAAATAAAAGATGCCAGACATGGTCAACAAATCTAAAATATTTAGATTCAGATCCCAGATTTTGCTTCTTTGTGTTTCTTTTCCATTTGGCTTAGTAAGTATGTTGTTCTGGGCAGCAAAGAGTCAAATGCAAACATCTGGCCATCTGGATGAGTAACAATCTAAAAAGGTGCAAAATATAATCTGTAGAGAATCCATCTGCAAATTTGACATACAAATTAACTTCAAGGAAGATAAAGAAATGGATTAAAAATGCTGAAGTAATCAAACTGTTGGGTTTGGATTCCTGGAGATAGGGAGACAAAATTGAACATGAAGACAGTGATGCTAAAGAGGACAGGAGATAGAAATGAATGGGAGGAAGAATGAAGAAAAGGAATGAAAAGAGATGGATGTAAAATTAGATCCTTTCATTTTGAAATAAACAAACTAAAAAAAATGTTCTGGGATTTGTAATGCCATAAACTGTTAGGTATGAAATATCATCCAATTAATCTAATGAAGGTGAGAAACTGCACAGTCAATTTGCTGGTATAAACACCAGTACAGATTTTGTTAGCAGAAATCATGAGTGACTGCTCAAGGACAGCAAATATAGCCCACAGCCTATCTCCTTTTCAGCCTGTGGATTTACAAGATTGTGAACATGAAAGGCAAGAAGATAAATGAAAGAAGGCACTCTCCAATATGCAACATGCCCTCCATTCCCAGTCCATGTGAAAATAGGTGAATTTTGAGAGTGATTAGATATAAAAAACAAGAAAGAAATCAAAACATAGTGGAGTAAGCATAACAGAAGTGCTGGATTTTAATGGCATTTCAGCAGTCATTTATCACTCAAAATATATTCATACACCTTTGCTGCACCATTACACGTCAGTTCAGTTGCTGCAATGGGCTTATAATCACAGAGGGAAAAAAAAAAAAGAGGAAAAATTAAACAAAAGTGACAATCTAAGAAAGCCTCATTTATTCCCATTCAGTATAAAGAAGAAAAATAAAAAAAAAAAAAAAAGAAAAGAAAGCAACAAAGGAGTAAAAAGACAGTCAGAGAGAAGGAGGAAGAGAACAAGAAATTATAAAATTTCTAATCTTATAAACCATTGTATCTCAGGTAATCCATAGCTCTGGTTATCTTCCAAAACATCAGAACGACAAAGCAGGAGGCACAAGGAATTTCATATTGCCCAGAAATACCACTTAAAAATTCTGATTGATTAATCAATCAGTCCCTACAGAGCTCTTAACCTGAGCTGCACATAGTAAAGAAGCCAGATGATACATGGGGAAAAAAAAAAAAAAAAAAAAAAAAAAAAAGGAGAGAGAGTGCAGTTTTCCTGGTTATCTGGCTCATCCTGCTTTTCCTCTGCCAGTTTATTCACAGATTTCTTTGCAGAGGCATCAGCTTGGATTATGACTATGCACGCACTTTGGCTGAAAGCTGTGATTATTTATTCGTACTGTGGCCACAGGAGTGTAGACAAGTGTCATGTTCGAATAATAAAATCTTTTGCACTTAGGTAGCCCACTGACTCTCAAAAGTTTATATATACACAGCTAATCAGTGATTAATCTTCAGAAAACTGTGGATAGGCCTGGGTACCTCTGAAAGGTTATAGTTTTGCACCGTAATGTGAGCAAAGAAGTCATTGTGCATATTATAAGAGCTGTCCTGCTTTGCGGATAAAGAAAACCAAACAAAACATAGCCAATATCACTCTGTTAAACCAGGGTCCCTTCCCTTATTTTCACACTAAAATTACATACCATAATTCAAAATTTATTTTCAAGGTTGATAATGGGTCATGAGACAGCTATTCTAGGAGAGAAATGGTTTTACATTTCTAATTTCATTCAGTGGTGAGGGGGCCAAATTCTAAGCCAAAGGTTTCAGCTAAGTGAAACATTCTTCTGATCTTTCCAATAATGTATCATATTATCCTTATTAATGGGAAACTAGAAATATCCATGATAATTGATAAACTGATAATTTAAGGGAACATAGTTGATTTCAAGTAACTTCAGTAAAGTATTTCCATTTGGAAATAACATATAGTACTACATTACAGAGTCCAGTCTTGGGAATTGGCAAGCAGATGAAAAGTGAAGTTATTGACAATTATTGACAACATCATAGAATTGGCTTGGTTTTCTCAGACATAAACTCCTGGACTTTCCAGCATTGACAGCTCTCAGAAGCTCACTCCAGCTAATGAAAGACGAGGCATCTCTAAAGATGAGCCATGAGACCAGCCTTTCCCTGGCTGCCCATCTGCACAGTCAGAGGCAGAGCGAGCGTCCAGAGGGAGAAGGAGGATCCCTGTGGTTTCCCTGCCTCTGGGAATGCAGATTGCCCTGGGATATTTAATACGCCTCCAAAAAGAAAATAATTCTGATGAACTAAATGTGTCTGTGCAGGAAGGAGAAAAGTGCCTGGGGATTAATGATAGGCTTGCAACCTGTAGAACTGCAAGCCCAAATTCCTGATGGGTGGTACATCAGGCTCCTCTGCCGAGTCCTGGGGTAAGCTTGGGGTAAGTACCTGAGGGGGAGGGGGCCAAACTCAGCAGTGGACAGTGACAGCACAAGGGGTAATGTGTACAAGTTAAAACACAGGACGTTCCATCTCCATGTGAGGAAGAACTTCTTTCCTGTGAGGGTGACAGAGCCCTGGAACAGGCTGCCCAGAGAGGCTGTGGAGTCTCCTTCTCTGGAGATCTTCCAAACCCACCTGGATGCCACCCTGTGCCCTGTGCTCTGGGTGTCCCTGCTGGAGCAGGGGGTTGGACTAGATGATCTCTAGAGGTCCCTTCCAACCTCAACCATTCTTTGATTGTGTAAGCATGGAGCTGAGTTCACTCCGTGGCCCCTCACTGCTGAACCTGTGCACTTCCCTCCCGCTCACAGTCGCAGACCTAGAAAAGCAAGTGAGAGTATTTATTATTAACAGATTTTCTTGAACATGTTTTCTCAAAGATATTTGGATTTCTGATTGTTAGTTTTGTTTTAAGATGGAAAAAAAGGACCTGATGCAGATTGTCAATAAATATTGACCTAGCTTGGAATTAAGGGGATCCTGCCAGAGTCACCATTTTAAAGTGAGTGTTCAGAAAAGTTATATTTAGATATGAATGCAGCCCCATCAAATTTATCATCCACACATGCAAAACAAGAAAAAATAAATCTGTTTTTTTTCATAAACTTTTGCCCATAAAAATCAGCTCATTTTTCAGTTAACCACCTACTAATGAGTTCAGCTATACACTGCTGTTGACCTAGAACAGCAACCTTAGTGGGAAATTGTGATTCTAGACTTAGTAAAATACAGCAGCACTACCTCAGAGTTCACTAGACATTTCACTTGACTTTCCTGTGAACAAAATCTTTTGCCAAACTTCTCAATGACAGTGAGGAATTATTATGTAAGAGGGAAAAGAGCAGTCTGTGCTTTATTAAAGACTGTAAAAACATTTATGTAAAAACAAAAAAAAATTGAAATCTCATTTTAGCTTACTCATTGAAGAAAATATGCGGTTGTGTGCTACTCTTAACCGAAAGTGACAGCTATGATTTATATTGGAGTAGCACTTGCATGGGGCTATATTTGATAAATGCATTAGACAGACACTGAACATAGAGACATTAGAGACCAACTTTTTGAAACTTTAATGAAACATTACCTTTTAAAAAGTTTTAAGTAGTGTTAGTTAAGCTAAGAGCTGCTAATAAAATAAAGGGGAAAATCTGGCTTGGATAAAATATTTTGCCACTCAAAGTACAGTATCTAAGGAGAGGTATTGAGACGAACTTTTTTTTTTTAAAAAAATAATCTCAGCTGAATCAACCTGGTGTAAGATGCATATCAGACCTCAGAATAACGTAACTAATTTACACGGAGTTCAGTTTCCTGTGGGAGCAAATTACAGACATGGGACCCAATCTCTTGGGCATTGACCTCTTTCTATAGAGCTTCCCACTGAAACTGTAAGGACAGGCATGAGTGTCATCTACTGCTGCACACATTTCACACAACCCAGGACTTTTCCACAAGCATCATTACTTTAATCATTTTGACTGGTTAAAGTAACTGAGCTTTGTGCCTACTTTTTCTTATACTATTGACTAGAGAGAAAAAAAAAAAAGAATGAAATAAAGTGGTTTAAACTCTGTCATCATCTGCTGGAAGACAGGGAGCAAATAAAGTTACCAAGCAGAAATAACACAAGTGCTATTTTGTAATAGCTCCTTTGACTTCAATGTGTAATAACCCCTCAGGAAGACTATCAGCCACAATGAAGTTCATTCCTACTCCTTATGCTGCACTTATACACTGTAGAAAGCAATTGTCAGTAAAGAATCACAGATTATCTCTATTTTTCCCCTCCATGGAGCTACACCTGCACTATTATCCCTACTCACTGCCTGCTTTGCTGTCATTGTGCAAGGTATCTGGAACTGAGCAGAGAAACTGCCTAAGATCACAGCTCTAGATAGACATTTTGGTAATCCAGTGTCCTTTTCACACTCTTCACAATCATTGCCTCAACTTGCTCATGCCACTACTGTGAATTAATAATTTCTTTTCCTAGACCAGCTGGCGCAAGGACAAATTTGTCCAGCCAATTTTCCCAAAACTGATGAACCCCTCTCACTAACACTAGTGATGGTCCAGTCCCTTGAGTGCTGCTTACACCAATGAGTAATAAAGAAGCAGAAATCTGAGTGCCTTTCTGCACTACTGCTTCTCACTTTTCAAATTTGGCTTGCACTGCAGTATCTCTATAGCCCAAATAGCAATTTCACACTAGTTCCTGAAATGTTTTATTTCAGTTTAATGTTTTATTTTCAGTTTAAATTATTAAAAATTAATTGGATTAAAACTTTCAGTTAAATTATTGAAACACTGAGTAGGTGGTGTATTTTTTAAAATGTACACAACCAGAGAATAAACAACTCAGTAAATACTTACCACTAAAAACAGTCCTTGTTGAATATCATAAGTTCCTCTAATCAGCCTCTTTATTTATGGCTAAGATGAAAAAATGCACTTTGTCAGGACTTACTGTACCAAGAAAGTCTCTGACAAGAATGCTATTCCTGTAGTATTCTTTACCTAATAAACCACATAATAGGCAGCTCTTTTATACCTCTAAAAGCATATGCCAGGTCACTTGATGCAAGATCTTGCAGTCCTGATACAGGTTCACATTGTTTTTCATACTTGAATACCTTCACTGGCTTCAGGGAGTTCTTTCTGATTTACACCCATGTAACTCAGTGCACGATCAGGCTGCTGTTCTTTCCCAGGAGACTAGAATTAACATTCCAATTTCAGAGCAAATCTATTGCAAGGCAAGGAGAGACCTTGCATTACCTTGATTTTAATGTGCTGTATTCCCCTCCGTGCTAACTGTTATAGGATAGACTCAGCTGATGGAAACAATTCCAACTTTAAGATTTCACCTGAATTTTATATCCTTCCCCACTAGCTGAGGATCTGCCTAACTCTTCTCTAGCGCAGTATGCACCATGCCAGAAGGGGCATAAACAGTGCTTTCCATAATTAAATGGTGGAAAATATATTATTGGAAAATTCTGTCTGCAGTCTCATGCATACAAAAGGCAACATATTCAAAATTATAGCCCTCTAACCAATATTAATTCAGCTACTTTATACAAATTTGTTAAAGCTTTAAAGCTAATATGTAGTGTAATACAAAATAGAACATATATGCCAGGGGATTGAGAAAGGGTCACTGTGGGATCTGTCATTTTTAATTTATTGGTGAGATAAAAAACTATTCCTTCGTATTCTTTGCCATATCTTTCTTGACTATTACATTATCTTATCTGAAAAAAAAAAAGTTGAATACATAAAAATTGTACCCTATTCTTGAGACAGAAAAAAAAAATTACTTCTTCAAAGTAAAATTACCTTATACGATATAAATATGAGGACATGTCAGTAAGTCAGAAAACTGGAATACAGTTTAAGATTATAAAGCCAGAGGGATGTGGGAACATGTAAAGTTAAGCTCCAGCCTGTTGCAAATTTAATTTTTCGGGACCAGTAGCATGAATATAGCCACTGCCAGAACCAAAACGATTGTAAGTTGATGTTTACAAATTTCAGAAAATACACTGCATACTGCTTATATTACTTCATCTACACCCCTTTTCTACTGAAGAATATGCTTTAATGAATCAACATGATATAAAATAAGGTGGTTATCATAAATGTTGAAGAAATTTGCAATAAACTTATACTTTCCTTTTGGAAAGAAACATGGCAATTTAAGAACAATGAGTGGTTTGTATTCTGAATAAAAAAAGCAACCTTAAGCAAAGATAAACAACCTCTTATATGTTAAAAAAAAAAAAAGTCAGTTCGGCAAAGTGATGGATGATATAGGGCTACAAGGTAACTACTTTTTAACCATAACATTAAACAAGTAGTTAACAAAGATTAATCTTCAAGTCAGTTTACCAAAAGCACAGATAACTCATTAGATTACTAATTTTTTCCTTTGTGTCAGAATAATAGAAATGCTGCACAATTCTCATTAATGAGGATGCTATTTCCTCTCTGCATGAAGACTTCTGAATTTTTTTTGTTTGAACATCATATTTGGTATGCACAAAAAGGCTATGAAGCAGATGGATGTTAATTGGACAAGAAAGCAGTATTTAGAGTTAAATATGAATTACTAATTGGTTTTCTTTTTTAAGATTAACCTTTTCTATTTTGCTATGCAAGATTGAAATTTCCGATTAAAATCAGCACTTTGTCATGTTGAAGAGATATTGATTCAATGTTTATTCAACAGAATTTATTTTTAAATGTTAAACATGGAAATTCATTTTATACCAGAGAATCTTCCAATGATCTTCTGAAAAGTATGCTTTGCACCTGGAACAAAACATAGCTTTGAAAATTTGTTGTCATCAGAAATACATTTCTTTCAATCCTTAGTATTTTTATAAAATATCATCCAGGATTATTTATAAAAAGGTTTTGAATGGGTAAAGGGAAAACAATCTAGATATAGGTACTGTTCTAAACAAAATAAAGAGTATTTTTCTTTTGAGAGAAATAATTGCAATTGTGTAATTCCATTAATAGGAAAGGATTTTTCTTGCCTCTAAATGCAAATATGATCTCCAGAAAATAGGTTATATCTATGGTGCTGAGTTTTTTTTCCTGATATCTGCAATGATCTCTTTCAATAGCTCTCTTCTGCCAAGGTATTACAATGTATCTACCCAGAAGGATTTCAGATCCTTATGCAGTCTTTTGCTTTTCTGTGCGTTTTAAAGTGAACATGAGACCTTTTCCTCTTTTTTTAATCAACTAAACTACAATTATGTCTTGCCTGAATTGTAATAGAAAATAGTTCCTGTTACTGTGCTCTTTATTGTAACAGGTTTTCATGGAGTATTTTTTAATGTAAAATAAAATTATTCGCAAGAGAAGTATTTCTCTCCTGGCCTATGACCTGAACAATTCAATCTATATTTTAGCTATATGGACCGTCCCCTGCAAGGCTTCAAATCTATTTTTAGAAGCTGCATTTCACTTAAGATTTCACTCATTTTGGTCTTAACCTTTGGGTCAAGCTGAGAAAGATGTCAATTAAGACAGATAGGCATGAATAGGTCTTGTATTTCAGGAAGTTTGCATGGGGCAGCTAAATCTAGTCATATGCATTTGAAGCCTTCTACTCCTTATCCATGACCTTGTGCAAGTCAACTAGACAACTATTACCACATTTCAGAACTGAAAATAGTATGACTATTTCAAGGTAAACCTGCAGCTGCACTCTTACTTATGACTTCAAATTAGGAAAAGTCAGAACCTAGGAAACACAAAAGAGTAAATCAGGTAATAGGATTATACAGAGATAATGTTCTCCATTGCTCTTTACGCAGTGAGGTAAAACTATTGATATTTACATCCTTTCAGCCATGCAGTTCAGGGAGGAACTCCTTGACCTTGACTCAGAGCATCAAGAACACTGTATCCACTCTTTGTAGGACACGTAAGAGTATAAGAGCATTCTTAGAAAAACAACCAATGATGCCTTCAGCGTAATTGCCTGGGACCAGCAGAGATGGCCTAAAGAAGGGAAACAGCTTCCATGAGGTTCACAAACTCCTCACACCTGACTCAGGCTTTCACATCACTTAGTGCTTTTTCCATCTTCAAACTTAGTTAACTTCTACCATCTGCAATATCCAGGTGCAAGCAATATCTTATCTGAATCACATCTTCTCAAAAGGAAATTAATTTGTTTTGCATGAGATAGTATCTGTTGTTCCTTATTCACCTTCCCCATGCTACTCATGATTCTATAGATTTCTAGTGTACCTCCATTCCCTACTAGCTATGAGACCTTTCATAAAAAAGACTCAAAGACTCTCTGTGTGACCAGTTATATAGTCTCCCCATTTATCTATATACCTCAGTTTGTCAGTATCATGGAGTCCATCTGTAGTTCTTTGCTGTCAGCTTCTCTTCTTCTCACTAATTTGACAAAGTGAGTAATTAATTACTAGCAGCTAATTTTGTCACTTCACCTCATATGATAAATAATTTATTAATATATTGAACAACAAAAGACCCCATAAAATGCTGTAAGTGCCTTCCTTTCAGAGAAGAGGTTAACTATTTTGCACTTTGTTTTCTATCTTTAAGTGGTTATCTGTGGAAAGACTTTCTCCTTTCTCATGTCAGCTTCATACACCCAGGGCAACTTGAGGTCATTTCCTCCTGTTCTCTCGGTAGTTATTTTGGAGAAGAGATAGACCCCTGTCTCACTAAAACCTCCTTTCAGGTAGTCATTTATTTTTGCTTTTTTCTAGTACTGACGCATTTCAATCATTTTCTTATCTAATGGCTGTCATGCTCCTATGACACTTCATTAAAGGGCTTAAGAAACTTCCTCTTACTAAGGCTAAGAAATAGAGCTTTACAAGCTGGAAAATTTCCCTGCTGTAATATATTACATTCCCGGAAAACACTGATATCCTAAATTAAAATTTAAAAAAAAAAAAAAGTTTAATTTTGTAGTTTTCATGAAAGAGAAATTCTGGAAATTCTCATATAAGAAAAATGAATTTTTTTGTTCTTCAGCCTATTTTTGGCTACAGTAACAGCGTTAAGGGTTAGTTATTGATCATATATTTTGAAGTCAAATGTCAATTGATTGTATTCTGTTCTATCCTTCATTCCCAAGTCTCCGACAAGACAATGTTGTACCTAGCTCTGCTATGTTTTAAAGTATGTTTTAAAGCCACATCTATAGTTGTTCCTTATTCTATCAGTTTCAGTCAATTGCAAAATAATAGGCTGATAGGAACTTCTCATCTTGTAAACTTGAAAACTGACTGTTGTAATTGTTTAAAAGCATTAGGAAAGCTCTTCTCTGAACATTGCTTTATTGTGATATTTGATGAGCTTTTGTATCTGCAGCTGAAATAATTCATTATTACTGCTCAATTAGATTTAATACTTTGTAATGTCTCATGACAGTCTGTTCTTCATTTTTTCTGATCCTGAGGTCAACAGTACAAGCCTTTCCCATGCTCTTTTTAAGGTTTAGTCCTACGTATCCATCTTTATTACATACACCCTTCTTTTAGGAATAGTTTATGGCTAGGTCACAATATATTATTGATTTTTGCCTTTCAGCTGTGTTCCAACAGTGCACATTTTTCACATGGCCAAGATTTCTCATTTGGATATCCTTTTAAAAATTTCTCTTTGACATTCATACACACATTCAACACATGCTGCGCTAAATTTGGCTATTTCTCATGGTCATCCATTTGACAATTTAACTCTTTCACTGTTATTACATTGACAAACTATGGCCTATTGCTTTTTATCTACCTGATGTGGGAGTAAAAGTAGTTGCTGTATATCCTGATTAATTGTTTTAAGAATGGAATTAATCAATGTCAGAAACTCTTGTAGATCTGTTTTCCAATTCCAATTCCAGTACTTCCAGAGTGGAAGTACTATAGAATTCAGCAGGGCATGTACGACTGTTTAAACCAGCATCTATTATAGTGTAACCAAATTATATCTAAACAATAGATTAGTTTGTTTCACTGATCTCAGAAAAGCATTTCTGATCTTCACTGTCCATTTCCAGGTGCAAAAAGATTTGTGCCATTTTAAAGCAAGTTAATCCCTTAAAATTCCAAAAATTAAACCTGAATTTCTAATTAGCTCTATGTAAGTATGTAATTACCACTATGAGAAATAAAAGACACAGGAGATTACTTGCTGACAGATTCAAAGCACATTCTAGAACATTTAAAAGTAAGCTCAACTCCCACTATATAACATCAAGTATTATTATGCCTAATTAGGTTCCTAAAAACTTGCTGATCATGGTCCACAGATTGATTTCTTTTCTTCCCTCTGTGCTGATTACACATGTATTTCTATTCATTTTCTACTTTAAAAAAGCTACCAACTATTATCACCTTCTGAATTTAGTGCTCTAATTTCACTTTACAATTAGTGGTTTATGATGGTATCTGACTTATTTTCTTATTTTCTTCATTCCTTTTTACCTTCTGTGAATGCATTTTGTAGGAATTTAACTACTCCAACAAAGCTCACCATTGAATTTCTTTTACTCCTCCTGCTTTAGCAGCACCTGCTACTTTTTATGATATTTTAGTTTTCAGAAAGATCGTAGAATGACAGCTGTGGAGGGCAAAGTCCCATTTCTGTGTTTACAGGATTTGAGCAAGCTGGGGCAGCACAAGATTTTATCGAGCTACACCAAGTTCCCTGGAAAGGCCATTGGTAAGGTATTTAGGCTGAGCTCTGGTTTCTAAGTCTTCTCAGTCTTATTCTTGTCTGCTAGCTGTAAAGGGATTTTTTTTTTTTTTAATGGATCACCGCCTACTGGACATAGATAAATTGGCAATTTCTGCACTGGGAACACAGAAGTTCTCTCTTAGGCCAGAGAACATCTATCAGGTGTCTGGCTACAGCTTTCGCATGCCACTATCCATCCACAGGGCCCATTCACACCCTCTACAGAAATAACCAAGCACTTTGCAATATTCAGACACTACTCTTGTAATGTGAGAAATATTTTCACTTTACAAATAACTAAATGAGTTTTTAAAAAGAGATTAAAAGTAAGGCCAGGCTGTATTTAGTCACTGGAGTTTATATAGCTAATTAGATTTGACGATCTGGATTTAAATGTGTTGCTCAGGTAACAGAGGCAGGCTATCAAACAGAACAAAGTGTTTAATCCAGTTATCCTCAACATTACTAGATCTTAAATCACTAAAGCTTTTATATATATATATTTATTTTTTTCACTTTAGGCCCAAGCTACTGAGTACAAAGATTTTGTACCCTTGAATGTAGAAGGGCATATCATTGGAAACAATTTCTGAAGTCTTTTTTTCCAAAGACTGATTTGTTTGAATTAGTGAAGGTTAAAGTATTAGGTCAACTGTATGAAAATTGTAACAGACAATGACAATTTTAATTATTATACTTCCCTCATTAGAAAATCACAGTTGACTGCATTTTTTTTTTTTATCTCATATACTTGAAGGATGGACGAGTCATGTAGATCTTAACACTCCATGTCCAGTTGTTTAACAGATAGATATTTAAATAAAGTACGAAAATAGCCTGTCATCCATTCACAAAGATGACCTGACCATATCCACCTTACATTATATTGTCAAACCACAGATCATTCAGCTACAAAGAAATCATCCATGACTCTGACGACTGAATTAGAGTAACAGTGTCTTGGATGACAGTGACTAGGGATGATAGAGAGGATCTAAACACAGTGTCCACAGATGAGAAGTTGTCTAGCTGAAAGCAGAGGAAGAAATACAATGATGATGATGATGATAACAGACTGAATTTATTACTTCTACTCAATGTAAGGTTTAAATTGAGAGACAAACTGTTCATAGCTGAAGTCAGGGTCAGTCATTATTATATCTACCTTGTTTTTGAGCTCACTTTGCATGACAAAAAAACGTGAAAGAGTAACAATGTCTTCTCTAGATGAATCACTTCAGATCTAGAATTGCATGGATGAGATACTTCTGAATCATAACCTTTCCATTCAGGAGTCATCTCTGTTACTGTAACATAAGGTGCTTGTTCCAGAGCCATGTTTCCACTTCAGTAACTTCCTCTGTGGAAATGTCAGCTTCATGCTCTGCTGCTGCTAAGACAAAAGTGTGCAGCCCACGACCTGCTGGACAGTTTTGTTGGATATCACCTAGGATCAGCCTTCCTGTCAGGAAACAACAGTCCTAAGCTAAACTAAAAGATGACCAATCTCAGTGAAATGTTAGCAGAAATTAACAGATCACCTTTTAATTAGGATAGAGGTCTCTTCTTACTGATGTGGTGTTATTGCTTGTATGAAAGGAATGATACAGGTTCCAAGGCTGGCACTGATATATAGAATGTCTTTCTCAGTTAATAACAAAGCAATCTTTTGATTGTTTTGCCCATTTTAGACTTTGAATTATGTGATATCAGCAGACTTCACAAGATACCCTTGGAATAGAAGACAGAAAACTGAGGGGGTCCAGCTACTCCCATGTCCTGCCAAAAGGCTCAGAATTGTCTTCCTTTCACTGTGATTATTCATGCTCTGAAGCATGAAGTATGCTGTGCCGCTTTTGGAAGTCTTTGGGGATGTAAGTATTGATAAGAACTGTTGTCATTCCGAGTCAACTTTCATGACACAGTGTACTATGAAATAAATCTGAATTGTGCTCCATGATTGAGACATTCTTCAGTCTTCTTTTTAGTTGACTGATCCTCAAAAAAAAAAAAAAAAAAGGTAAATTATAAAATCTTACAGTAACACTTTGAGTAAGATCAGTCTCAATGAAATTTCTTTGTCTATTGTGTACCATCTATATATGAACTGATCGTCTAGATCTGTTTTATAGTCAGTGGAGAGAGGCATGTTTAGTCATGAGTCATTTACTGAATTTATATTTCTATGTGAGAATGAGATGGACTGTAGCCTAACTGTACTGTCCAGATTTGTTACAAACAAGCAGTCTATTTTATGTATATAAAAAAACAATAAAAAATCATACAAATATGTAGGGAAAGGATGGAAGTATTTTAGATAAAGAGTTTCCAAGTGCCTTTTCAAGCCACTTTGAAGTAACAACAAGCTTGCAATAGCACCTGTCCTAGACAGGAATCACTTAAACCTAAATATCAGGAAAAAATCTTTGCCAGGTTTTTAACACAGACTTTCTCAAAGCTGTGCAAACCCTCTATCTAAAATTATAATAGATTCAGACTGTGTTTTAAAAGAGTTCACAGACTGCAGAAGAAATTCAAATCCTTAGCAAAATACACGTATCAGCCTTTCATCAGGTTATGTGCTTTTGAATTACCAGTGACTTTAAAAATAGATTTTCAGATAATGTATGTAAAAGGAAGGGACGACACTCCTTACATTCACTTTTCCTTTTTGCTGACACTAAAATATCAACATCTGCTATCTGTTGCCACAGTTGAAACAAGTTTTACTACTGATACTACTACTCCAGCATTTGTGGAGCTTTACTACCAATTCTAATTCTCCAGCACTTACATAGCTTCTACTTCATCAAATATTCTTAATACTTCTCATTATTATAGAAAAATCTAATTTCAGCACTCCCAGAAGAAAGGAAATTCCCATTTACTGAAATTCTCCTCTTTTGCCCACACATATACACAAAGAACACCATGTAAATTAAGGTCACTAATCCTGTATGGCAATAAGAAAACAGTAGGATGCAATTAAGAAAGCTGAAATATTCTTTTCGGTTAACATCCTGTAATTCTTAGGAAATTCAAGGGTCTGACAGTGGACTATTAGAAAGATGTTTTTCTAAGACATGTTTCCTCAGATATTTCCTCAGACATCTTCCATTTCTACAGACTATAAAAATGCTATTTTGTTCTACTTAAAACTTAAAGCAAATAGTTACATAGATAGCCCACAGATTTATGGAATCAGAACTGAATCTTTACTGTTTGATATTTTTCTTGTCTTTTCAGAAGTTTTGCCATTGGTTTTTTTTTGAAGTCTAGCAGTGCTGAAGTTGAGGATTTCAATAGATCAATATAGTTATTTCAATGTATTTCAGTAGCCCATGTAACTAAACAGTTACAAGGTACATGTACAGTGTGACCTTAACATAATGAACATGTAGCAGAGAGAAAAAAAGGAGAAGAATTGAGTACATGCCAGGAAGAATTCTGAATGTAAGCCATAACAAAGTCACGACCTCGTACTGCCTCACTGAACCCTTTTTGGATTATAAAACCCTGCTGCTACTAAACAATTGCAGGTGCAGATTTGGAGACCATCTAAGGCTTTGTGCTCAAATATTTCTATTAAAGATTCCCATGGTCTCCCTCATCACTCATGTCCCAGAGCTGAAAATCTTACAACTATGAACAAAACTATAAATTTTAAAGAATCACATTTTCCCTTAATTTCTTGAACAGAAGAAGAGGCGGACTTCATTGAATCCATTCAAAGCTAATTCAGTGCTCAGCTATTCCAAAATATTCAGTTGTGAAACTTCCAAATGTTAAGTCATTTAAAGAACATGTTGCACATTTGTTTACAATTGATGGGAAACATGGCAATGAGCCTTAAAATTTAAGGCATCCCTTTCCATAATAAAATATGACCAGAGTCTGCCTTTGTTGAAAGCACTGAGACCATCAGGAGCCCTTTATAACTACCACCTCCTGCTGTGGAAGTAATATCAGGCTGCTGCTGGCAGTAATATAAGTCAACAGTTTAGCTCCTTATTTTTTATTCTAATTTGTGAGAAGCAAAAAAAAGATAGCATAACATCTGTGACTGTAGTAGAGGTGGATTCAACAGAGGGAAAGCAAAGCTAATGTTGTGGCAGAATGGTTTATAGTGGTTTGCAGCAGCCTGTTTTTCTAGCTCTGTGAAGCTGTATTTTGGCAACTTCCTGTCATGCAAAATCAGCCCTGAGGAAGAAAAAGAAACAACAAAATTTATGAAAATCTATGTTAAAAGCACCACACATTATGTAGTACAGTGCTTCCAAATGACGAATATATAATACAGATATTATAAGGGTTTTAGTATTCTGTTCTCAAACAGGTCTACCGTTTCAACAGACATCCTAAAAAAGCTTAAGAGACATAGAGATAATAAAGGGCATGAAATACAATCAGAAGAAGATACAAAATCCAATTTAAACATTCAAAGTATTTGCTACTCAAGACAGTAATTTGAAATGCCATTATTATTTATATGTTGTATTAGTTTCAGAGAAAAGAAATATGTAACCTAAATATATCAGTCATGTTTAATATTTATAAATCTTCCAGAAGGAATCATTCAGTTTTTTTTTTTTTTTTTTAAAGTATCTGAAGTAAGTATATCTCAGCCAGAATATAATGCAAGTTTGAAGCTAGAAGATTTCAAATGGGCATTTTCAATTCAGTAGAATTAAAACAAAGCCAGTTCTCACTAGCCTCACTTTTTTCTCAGGTAAAACCAAAATGCTGGGCCACACACCACTGCCTAAGGACAATAATGACAAGAGTGTAAGAAATACCAAATACCATCAAGCACAGTCATCAGCATTACCCCATAACATCCCAAAGCCCTGAAATTGTCATGGCTTCCCAAGAAATCCAGTAGGTGCTCAGTTACAAAGTATCAGGTGGCAAAAAATACTATTTTAAAGAATTGTGACACAGCCTCATGTTATTTCATTCCTCTTAACTACATTGAGAAAATAATTACTTTTTCCTGCAAATCACTGTCACATGGAGGCAAAAGCAGAAGCAAGCCATTTGCTAGGCTGAGTGGGCATGGCCATCCTGCTCAAGATGAGGCTGTCTCTGAGCAACATGGTTACAAGCTGCTTTGTATGTGGTGTCTGGGGATCACTTCTCAGGGCAGGAACATTTTAGTGGCAATGGAGACATAACCACCGAGTGCACTGGGAATGTGATTTTGGAGAGAAAAAGAGAGGGATCTCTCTCAGTCTATCAAATCTTATTTTCCTCAAGATGGACAATTGATAGAATTGCAGGGATGAAAGCATTCAATAAAACCCCAAGTGGGTTTTCTTCAACTCATTGTATTTATTGCCTCCCATTCCCCTTTGGCTGCTTTTGCTTTCCATTGAAATAACAAGCGATTGTTGTTCTTTATCTCCAAGTATTCCTGAAGGCTTGCAAGTAGGTAAGAACCACTTCTTATATTCTTATAAAAGACTCCTTATATTGATATTCTGAGGTAAAAGGAAGAGAATGCCTGCATGTGCAAGGAAGAAGCGGGGCAGGAGTCAAGTGGCAGACTTTATTTACTTCAGAGAAAGACTTTTATAAGTAGAACCTCTTTGTTGTTGATGCTGCTGATTCTGGGCAGAGGACTTGTGTTGTCTTGTGTCAACCCTGTAAAATCTTTACTGAAGTGTTTTGCTTTTATTCAATAATTGTTTAATGTAAATGCAGTGCAAGTAAATAGTGACTGCAATGCTACAATCCAGGTTCTCAGTCAAATGCCCTGAGCTCTTGACAAGAATTTTATTTGTTCTGCTTCACCTTCACGATTTGCACATTTTGTTGCACAGCAGCCCAGACTCAGCACAGGCCTTTTAGAAAGGAGGCCCTGTAGAAGGCCTTGTTGTTCTAACATGGTCCTAAGCTATAGAAGTTCGGGGATTTGTCTCTCCCTGGATGTACCCACCCTGTGGAAGACAGTCTGCAACTCAGCTTCCCTGGGTTAGCTCCCCAGCAGCTAAGATATGTCCAAAATAACATCATCGACACCTTCTGTCCCAGCAAGACATAAAAATAATCAGACAACTGTTTTCAGAAGTGACCTTTGCCACTTGGCTCCTGTGGTCTTAGACAGGAGACAGATCTCTGACAGATCCCTCTATCCAGGGGTAATGGTTGGTTCTAGCAATATTCATGTACAGTAAACTTTTTTTTTTCTTTCTTTTTAAGTCACATTTGAAAATCACATTATCTACTACTATCTGCGGGACAAAAACCTAGTTGCCAGTCTTTGTAGGCAGATTGCTCTGATGAAGTGAATATTGCATGTCTTAATAGGCAATGTGAATCTCAGCCTAGAGGTCTAAGTTTATAGAGTGTCCACCTTAATTAAAAAAAAAAAAAAAGACCAAAATTATATTTTTAAGAAAATAAAATACTAGGAGTCATTAACAGAAATCTAAATAATCTCTATGAAAGTTGCCTCCTTATGTAGTGAAAAGAACAATTTGGACTGCTGAATGACCCTGGCTACCATCACTAGACCTGCTCTGCTTTCTGGTCCAGATAGTGTGAGACTGAGTCTTCATTGTGTCTATGAGCCGCTGCAATGCTGCTTCACTGTATCTCTTGCCTCCTGGCTCATCTTCCCGTACAGAACGACTACAACACCCTGCCATGCCTTTCTCCAGTCATAGAAAATACAAGCTAAGCCATGCTGTTAAAACAGCTGTCACCCACATGATTTTCTGTAGTGGTTTCTACTCGAAGCTAATGATGAATTCTCAAGAAAAGTCTTTAGCAAGTCTGGGACATGTTACTGCCCTTTGCCATTCAATGAACTACAACAGCAGTGCTCCTACTGATCTCCTTCCATGACCACATGAAGATTTCAGTCTGATTTTCAATCATGTTTCTAAAATCCAGGTATTTTAGCAGCCATATTTTAATCCTTCTATGAAACAGTGCAAGATTGTTTTTTTCTTGGGGATAAAATAGATGCTGAACATGGACCTAAAAATCCAGTGCTGACTTCAAATTTGGACATGTATAACCTGAAGCATGTCTGCCTTCCCGGAAAAGTGAATTGCACTAGTGACATGGTTCAAAGTTATGCATAAAGCATAAGCACCTTTTTAATCGAGAACAGAATAGGAAAGATAAAAGCGTTCATACTCAAGCTTGCTCAGCTGTGGAATGAGCTGCCAGAAGAGATTTGACAATCTAAAAACTGACAGCTTTTAGAGTGCTCTGCTAACTCCTTTTTTTTAAGTTTCTATTTTATCACTCAAATTGCGAAAGAAGAGTAAATTGTAAGAAGCAAAGAAGGGAAAAAGATTTTTTTAAAAAAATCTTAAATACATCTAGCTGTTAAATAGCTACCACAATAATAGTAACTGGTAGACAGAGTCCAGCTTCTAAGGTGACCTAGCTGCAAGACTTGAGAGATTAAATATATGATATGCAGTTCCTAATTTCCAAACTTTCCTATAGTTAGAATGTTATCCATCAAAGGAGAAATGTCCTTATTATCCTTATCCATCATCCTTATAGGAAAACTTCAGAAGTGTGGATTGGACGTGAGAACAGTGAAGTAGATTGAGGACTGGCTGGATGGCAGAGCCCAGAGGGTTGTGATAAATGGGGCCGAGTCCAGTTGGAGGCCTGTAGCCAGCGATGTCCCCCAGGGGTCATTGCTGGGCCTAGTGCTGTTCAACTCGGTCATCAACAACTTGGACGAGGGCACAGAGTGCACCCTGAGCAAGTTTGCTGGTGACACCAAACTAGGTGGAGTGGCCGACACTCCAGAGGGCTGTGCTGCCATCAGGAGGGACTTGGACAGGTTAGAGAGTTGAGTGAGGAACCTCATGAGGTTCAACAAGGACAAGTGCAGGGTCTTGCACTTTGGCAGGAATAACCCCGGGCATCAGTACAGATTAGGTGCCAACCTGCTGGAAAGCAGCTCTGTGGAGAGGGATTTGGGAATCCTGGTTGACAACAAGTTAACCATGAGGCAGCAGTGTGCCCTCATGGCCAAGAAGGCCAATGGGATCCTGGCCTGCATCACGAGGAGCGTTTCCAGCAGGTTAAGTGAGGGGATCCTGCCCCTCTACTCAGCTCTGGTGAGGCCACATCTGGAGTACTGGGTGTAGGTCTAGGCTCCCCAGTACAGGAGGGACGTGGAGCAACGAGCAACCAAGATAATCAAGGGACTGGAGCACTTACCGCATGAGGAGAGGTTAAATGAGCTGGGCCTGTTTAGCCTAGACAAGAGAAGGATGAGAGGGGAATCTAATCAACATGTACAAATTCCTGATGTATGACTGTAGGGAGGAGGGAGCTAAAATGTTCTCCGTAGTAGCTGGCGATAGAACAAGGGGCAATGGGTTTAAACTGAAACACAAGAAGTTCCATCTCCAACTGAGAAAGAACTTTTTTCCTGTGAGGGTGACAGAGCCCTGGAACAGGTTGCCCAGAGAGGCTGTGTGAGATCTCCTTCTCTGGAGATCTTCCAAACCTGCCTGGATGCCACCCTGTGTCACGTGCTCTGGGTGTCCCTGCTGGAGCAGGGGGATTGGACTAGATGGTCTCTAGAGGTCCCTTCCAACCCTAAAGATTCTGTGATTCTGTAAATAACAGCTTCTCATTTATTTTAGTTAGAGAAAACCAAAGAAATAATTACACTATACATCCAGGTATTTTTTTTCTTTTAATGTTAGTACTTAGCATAAGACTGTTACTGTAATTATGTATAAGCAATTTCATTCATACTACAAATAAGACAATAAAGGGGAACGGCACAGAATTGATTACAAACTGTTTAAGAAATAAAACACTTTAATTACTATGTCTTCTGGACACTAAGCAACAAACATAATGTAGGACTCACCAAGTCTACTCAGACATAGCCATAGGTACCCACAGCTATTGCAATGACCAGGCTTCTCCCCTATCCTCTCAAGACAACAGTCACTGCCATTTTCTTTTCTGTAGCATCAAAATGCACTTTTCACGTCATCTTTCAGTAAACTGGTTTGGTAAAAGCATCTCACATTTTAGGCCACATTGTGGCCTCTTGCCCACACCAGGATCTCCATTCTGCCACAACATTACCTTTGTTTTCCCTTTGTTGAATCCACCTCTAATACAGTTACAAGTGCTATGCAAACTTTTTTTCCTTTTCACAAATTAAAATAAAAATAAAGAGATAAACAGCTAGATTTTTTTTCCCTTACATATTTATCTCTATAAAAAATGTCATAGATAATGGCAGGATTAGAATAGAATTGGTCTATTGTTTAACCAGCATTTGGATTCTCTTCCAGTTTTCATTGGGGACAACAGAAGATGTTGAAAAGGATTTAGAAAGAATCTTTTGTAATCTCTTCCTTTTCTTGAAAGTAGAGGTATACATTAAGATTCACCTGATATGTTAGCAAAGTGCATTTTCCCTTTGCCGAGAAAGAAAAAAGTAATTAACTGCAATGAACTAATTATGGCTGAAATGTCTTCTATTGCAGTAGAAATCACTAGAAATTTCACCAGTAGACTGAAACAGACATTCATATGGCTATAATTCTCTGTGGTGAAAACAGGAGGGATACAAGTTGACACTATCGCCCCATCCTGGTAGGACAGAACAATTCTCTTTCCCTTCTGTGATGGATTTTTAGTACTTGAGAAGAAGCAACAGACAGAGAAAGCAAGAATAGAGGAAATACAGTAGAAAGATGACTATGTTTTCTGCACCTGTGGTTACTCATGCCTTTATAGTACCCTCAACTAAAGCATGGTGGTAGCACTGCTAGCCCCAAGTGGGGAAACAAGCAAATCCCTGTTATATACTGATTAAAGTGAATAGATGAGTAGACAATATGTGTTGTCTGATAGGTAAAAATCTTATACTACGACTGTAGTTCTGCAGTTTGTTTGTTCCCTCTCACGTTGCCACAATCTCATTTAAAGGTAGAGTTTCTAGGTATTGCTTAAAGAGGTGTACCAATGCACAATGCAGTTCTGCCCTCAAGTATATATTCTTAGAACTTCTCAAGTGCCAGAATTGTGCTTGCATACCCATGTGATGAGTCAGTTTGGTGAAAATCATTCAACAAGAAACAAATTTAATAAATATATATTAGCTATTTTTAAGAGGCTCAGTTCTTTAGTTCTAGTTTAGCTATGCACCGTGTAATGCCAATATAAAGTGCATGAATATGCAGCTGGGTTAATAGCAAGAGAAAAAAAGAAAAAAAATCCTGTCAGCCTGCAATTATATTGGTCTAAAAGAGTTAGGAAACTTCAGCTTATGCATTGATAATCCAATTCTACCTTTGTGTTTGCCGAGGCTGCATGTTATCAGCCTCCACTCATTGCCAGTGCCATGTCACATCACTGAGGATATGGTGCTTAACTTAACAGAGCTTCATTACAAAAAGTCAGAGTTTACTTTTCCATCGCCCTCTTTTTTTTCTGTGCTCCACGTGGCTCCTTCATATACCCTGGGCTAGCTCTGGTACTTCTCATCATTTTTTTGATGTTATCTCACCTACTAAAATCAGCAAGGAACTAGATAAAATAGATATAAAATAAGTTAGACTGGGAGAAAAGAAAAGGTGAGAAGTGGTAACTCCATCTTTGAGGAGTGGCTACAGACTATCACACAAGATTAGCTATTTCTGATCTCATCTGATGGTTGTAGGGAGAATGGGCCAAACTGTTGTCGATAGTGGCCAGTGATAGGAGGAGGGGTAATGGTTACAAATTGAAAAGCAGGCAGTTCCATCTCCAGCTGAGGAACAATTTCATTCCTGTGAGGGTGACAGAGCCCTGGAACAGGCTGCCCAGATTGGTTGTGGAATCTCCTTCTCTGGAGATCTTCCAAAGCCGCCTGGATGCCACCCTGTGCCTCGTGCTCTGGGTGTCCCTGCGGAAGCAGGGGGTTGGCCTAGATGATCTCTAGAGGTGCCTTCCAACCCTAACCATGCTGTGATTCTGTAATTCTGTAATCTTGTGTGGATCTGGCAGTTCGTATTCAGAGACTACACCTACTTTGAGGCTGACAGCACTCACTTGGGGACCTAGGAAAGGAATCACAGAATCACAGAGCAGATAAAATATGTCTATGGGACACTGATGACTATCAAAAATTTCAGGAAGAGTACTAAAACATCATTATACCTCCAAGATCTACGGCCTAAGTTATGGTGCAGACTTTTTTTATGTGTTCATAGACATTTATTCACTGGCACTATCAGTTTATGTAATCTTCTCCACATGACACCTCTTAGTCATGACATGATGATTCACTGTAAACTTCCCTGTTGAAATGGACCTTTAACTTGGTTGCAGGCGTTCTTTGAATGGGTTACCCCACCATTTTCCCCAAACCAAGCACATTCACAGATGATAGAATAAGGCGCTCAACAACTAGAGTAAGCAGACAGAGATCAGAAGCTTAAAGCACCATTCCTCCAGGAGACATTTCCTAAAAATGAGCAATTTTCTATTTATTTAATAAAATCAAACCAAAATAAAATTATAACCTGAGAATTCTACAATGTTGAATACACTAACAGCATGACTCTCTACTGGACATGCCAATATGTCAAGCTTTCTGCTTTCAGACAAATTAGGTATGTGCACAATTAATGTAATGTAAATGTAATGTAATGTAATGTAAATTACGTTTAAAATTGTAGTTAATCATTCCTTTTCATTTTGGATATTAATTTATTCAAGAAAGCATAAGAGAACATGGTAAATACTGAAAAATATATTCTATACTTCCAATACCTTAAAACATAAGATTAAAAGTAAGGCTTCCTGAAATATGAATTGGAAATTAAAACGAGTCAAATATTTCTCTGTAGCTGATGGTGCAAAGTTCTTGAGCAAATGATTTGTCCATTCTATGACAGGATACAATAATCATTACTTTCACCTCACTACATGTTCAGTTAACAGCCTGATGGAGATGTCTCTTATGTAGTCACAGTGAATGATAAATGAAGATGTATATCTGAAACCATCTATAACTAAAATGTAATGTGGTTGCTTTTGTACACAATTTTTTGGACAATATGACATGCCGTATAAGAACAAGTATTTCATTTTTTTCCTCTTGACTAGACATTGCCAAAATAGCAAATTTGAATTTCTGCATATCGTAATTGATTTTGCATTCAATTGAAAACACTAATTTTAACACTTATTAAAATTACCACATTTAAGACCTGCTTTGATTTTTAAGCTAAATTGATTATTTCAATAGAAAACCTCTCATGCCAAAAACCTACTTGGAATTAGAATCTTCATCTCTTGTGGACAGGGCTAAGAAAACAGCAGAGAAATTTAAATTTCATTTAAAACCAGAGTAATGAACCCCTCTCATTACTTCCTGGACTTTTTTTGTTTGCTTTTATAAATTTCCATAGGTATATAGTTTCTATAAATAGAAAACATTATGTTTTTCTCTTAAATATTTTCAGTTAAATCTTTTTATCAGAAAAACACCCAAAAATTTGGCCTGAAAACTTGCTATTAATCTATAGGATGTTTTAGGTGAGACCCAGATGCCTCAAATCTCACAGTTGTTGTGACATTATAATCTCCTTCAAAAATGGTGTAGGGCTTCTCAAACAAGCAATATCAAGAGTAATTTGGGATAGAGAAAGAGAAAAACTGAATGATAAAAGGTAGCAGGTTACAAAGTGTGAGTGGGATACGAGGATGAAGGGGGAGGGTTGAAAGGGCTTTTGAGAAGGGCTTTGTGTGTTTTCATTTGCATTAAAGACATAAGGATAATGAATGGGAGAGTTTATAAGGATGCTAGGATGTTTAAATGAGCCAATAAATTTCAAGAGGAATAGGTCTGGAAGGTTTTCTTTCTGCAGATGAATGGATGTGGATGCCTCTCTAACCTATCCCTTCTTAGTCAGTCATATCCTTCCCCACCTTTTTAGAGGAAAAATCTTCATGCTCCCCCTCACATCTCCAGAATGCTTAAAATTCCTTAGTTTTCCTCATAGCCACCTATCCAGTCCAGGATTCTCCACAAGAATTACTTTTTCTACTCTTCTTTTACCAATCTCCCATATCCTTTCTTTTGAACTTAACATAGGATTAAATTCATCTGACAGGGAGTAATAAATGAAAGTCATCTAACATAGATACTCTGGAATACCAATCTCTTTGTTGTGCATTTACTTTGGGACCGATGTACATTCACAGAAATATGAGAAAATATTTGTCTGTTTAAAAGTGGGGTGAGGAGGGAGAATTATACAGACATTCTAGCATGGGTCCAAAAAATGGGATGAGTCAAAAATAAAAACTGTTTTGCACCCAAATCAATTATTTGGGTTTTTTTCAGGCTCATTTAGCAGCAACCCAGGAATGCTCTTCTGTGGTACAGACGCACACACACACAAAAAAAAATGGTATGCACAGAGTTTTATCTCACAAAATAACAGAAATGCATGTGTTCAGCCCCTCCAAATAGCACTTATCTCAATGTAGCTCTGACATATTTCCTCCTCCAATGCTTTTACAGCTGCAGATGCAGCTGCAGTTTCTTTGTAGCATCTGTAGAGTGGGAAGTAAAATCAAGGTATACATAAACCAGCACAACCCAACAAACTATTTGCTGGTTTTCAATATCAGCATGTTATCTTTTCTGACAAGCTCTCTGCGTTTGCAAGAAAACAGGCAAAGTAGGCTTAGAAACAGGGAAGAAAGGATCTTCTTATGTCTTTGGACATAAAAAGACTTTTGAAGAATCTTGTACAAAGAATAGACATAAAGGTCTGTATTTCTTTGCATAAAAGTACTGATTACACATTTGCTATATAAATCAAACATTCCCTGCAGTACTACCCATTATCACCTCTCAGACTTCAACAACATTTTGTGCAAAATGTCTGGCAAGGTCTTAATACCTTTGCCTCCGAAGCATCTTTGGGTGGCTACAGCTTTCAGCTGTTATGTGTTTCATAGAGATATTGAGTAGTGTGCACTAAATAGTAAGACTCCTGCAAAGAAAGCCAGTGTGTATATTGCTCTTGAGAGCCTGTTGCTAGCCATTTTAATTCTCTTTTATGTGCTTTGTGAGAAGTGATGCTGTGATATCTCCTATTAGGTGAGGCTGAAAAGACGAGATACAAAGGAGACCCAAATGGTGAATTCTTTCTGATGATAGAAATGCTTTCTGGATTTGGGATAAGCAGTAGGAGGGGTATTCATTTGACTAAATGACAATATAAATCACTAACATCTGGACTAGTCATCCTATACTCCCTTGACAGTCAGTGATGAATAGTGGTCATTTCTTGAACACAATCCATCTCATAAGGCAGATATTTCAGATGTCTACAATAATGTAGATAAATTGCAGAGAGGACAAAACAAGAAGAAATAGCTATTACAAAGTGAGAGAAGAGTTATGATTTAAAATAATTCAAAATAGTGACTTGCCTCGGTATTCAATTTGACCAATATGGCTATGAAAGAAAATATATATGGAGGAATATATATATGTAACATTGTGCTTCTATCTCCTCTCCTTTTTCTGCTTCTATTCTCACTTAATCCTTCCCACCCACGTCAGAAACATCATCAGCTTTTGGATTTTACTTACAACTGCTTTTATCCCTGCTGCTGGTCTAATGATAGTCACCAAATTTCTCTGTCTCCCCCGCAAAAAAAAACCCACAGAAGGTAAAGTTAGAATTGATCTATTCATGCATTGTCTGAGAGAAGTCTGACCCCTGACTTCCACTGTGAGCTCCAGGGCTGAGCTTTTTAACCACCAAAACTTCTTTACCATGAGACTTGTCCTTAACCGTTTGTACTTAAACACGTGTACTTAGCACAACCTATGGAAAGACGCTTAAGTCCCATTGACATCAACGCCTAAATTGCTACCTGTTACCCTGACCTGAGGTGCTTCTTTGGCACCTATAAAGGAGTACTGAAACACCTGGCACAAAGTGTTAGCTCTTCTCTGTGCTTTTCCTTTCCAGAAGTCTGCATATGGAAGGGGTCCTTGGTACACTCCAGTTCCCACTGAAGTCAGTAATAAAAATCCCACTATCTGTGTCTTGCAGACCTTTTTGACATTTTAATTCTAAATCCATAATCACCTCTGCTTTATAAGTAGACTCTGTTGGGAGTCACTGCTTACAAATGGGGAAGCTGGCAGAACTCAGGGTTACTTCCTCAGAGCTGTACAAATTAACTATCATTTCTGTGTCATATCCATCTAAAACTGCTAGTTTTACGAAGCTCACAGAGGCAGATTAGTCCACAATTTACGCATAAGGGAGTTTTATTTCAACATGCAATCAAGTATATAAATGAAATAGGTTATTTAGCATGTGGCTTGCTTAAATCTGCTATTTAGAATATTTTCAAGAATATTTTAAACATACCAAGAAATTACTTTTAGAAGGAGCAAAGACATATAAATCGATTAGGAGTTAGTCCTATTAGGAGTCAAAACAATGTCACAAAGACAGTAACTAGAACTGTTGCACAAAAAAGGGTAGATATTCTGGTCCATTTGCAGTGGACTAGAAAATACTTTGAGGTTGCTTTAACCTAAGCTCTCAAAGGAGCGCTTTGGCAAATGACCTGACAGTAGTCATGATTTATTTGTATTTTCTTAGGAAATTCTCTTGAGTCATAAGAACAGATTATAACCTAGTTTATCTGTGACATGAGATCATTAACTCCAGGAAGTTAAAAATGATACCTCTCTTGGGCAGAGTTCTTTAAAATGCTATTCCTAACAATTTACTAGCTTCAGAAAGTTCATTGCTTTGTCATCTCTATACTTGTATCATATTAAAGCCTTTTGCATGGCTTTATGGAAGATATTGGGATCAACTACTGGCCCCATACAGTATTATAAGACAGTGTGTCAGCTGCATGTGCAGATCATTGTAAAATAATAATTCTACTTGAAATGTTCCTAGATAACAGAAGTGACATTTAAAGAATATTTTCTCTCTCCACATTCCACAAATTCTCAATACTTTGCAGCACTGCTGGTGAGATCAATGACACAATAATGTCTGAACAGGCTAGATCATGAATTATCCTTTTCTGGGGGAAGGTTTTTGTTCTTTTTCGTTTTTGTTTTTCTTTTTATTTCTTTCTTTTCTTAAAGAAAACTTTGAGGTATGGATCTTCTAATACTTTGTCACTCCTGATAAAGCAGTATAAGAAGGTTTTGTACCAGAACCAGAGGTCTTCAGCACTCTCCAGGAGAAATGAGACCTCTGTCCAGTATGGATTAGTAGTTCAGTTGCAGTAGTTCAAGAACAGTAGTTTAATAAAATCTAAGTCATTAAGCAAATCAATGTAACTCCTGTCTTTTAACTCTATCTGTCCAAAAGTTTGCCTCAAAACAAATTCTATGAGTTATATAAGTAGTCAATGAGGGGAGAGAGAGAGAGAGAAAGAGAGGGAGGGAGAGAGACAGACCTAAGGAAGGTAATTAAGTATATGTAGTCTGGACATATACTTTAAGATATTATCCATCTTAATGGATAATCTGATCCATTATCCAGTGTCTCTCTCCACTGATTATAAAAGTAAAGTATAAGGATGGGATTCAATTAATTTAACTTTAGTGTTCTAGGGGTTATTTTGCTCAATTGACTCCAAAATATCTAGGGTAGCTAGCTTCCATTGAGATATCTGCACAGAAGACATATGAGTTTAGGTGAAATGAAATCCACTGCATTATCTCCCTACAGAGAGTTGTTGGTATCTGAAACATGCTCTCTCATGTCTAGGACTCAAAGTCCCTCTCAGAGGGACTTCTTCCCTCTGCTAAATTGCACAGCTTTGAAAACATTTTCTTATATTAATTCCATCATTCTAGTTAAATGCAATTATGCCAACACTTAACAAAATTCCCAAGTGCGGATCTATCTACAAAGACATATGACTTGTGACTCTAATTTACACATCTAATAAAATATGTGCATCATTTTTTTATTGTTATCAATAGTGGGGCAGATATAAAGGTGAACTAAGGAGGGAAGAGTTGGAGGGAAGATTCCATCATAACTTCTGGATCAGTCAACAGGCTGAACACCTTCCTCCCTCAGGTTGGGATGCCACCTGAGGAGACTCCTTGAGTTTAAGAGTCCTCTCTCATCTCACCATATGGGTGATTATTGCACATTTGTACATTAGACCTAGCTAAAAATCTAAAGCTAAAGCTATAGTACAGAATTTCCTGTGTTCCTGAATCCAGGACTGCCAGAGTCGGGCCTATAGCTACAAGTATTTGATATCTCTATTAAGAGACGAGTCCAGCCACCCCCAGTCCCTCTAATCTCTGAGGATCATCTGGAATGCAAGGGCATTTATCTCTTACCAAATTAGCCCCCCATTCAACGTTAACAGAGGCCAGAGTTTTGATCACAGGATCACAGAATGACTGAGATTCGAAGGAACCTCTAGAGATCATCTAGGCCAACCCACCTGCTCAAGCAAGGACACCCAGAGCACGTGGCACACAGTCAAATCCAAGCGAGTTTGGAAGATCTCCAGAGGAGGAGACTCCACAACCTCCCTGGGCAGCCTCTTCCAGAGTTTTGAAGCTCTTAGTTTTGATGTTCCAGTTAGGTGCCTACGGATATTTACAATGAATCTAGCCCACGCATGTCTTCTAAACATACTAGAACTATGTAATTTCTACATGAATTGCAAAAAAAAACAGGAAGTCAGACTAAGAATCCCCAGTGAGAATGGTAGTTATTTATAAACCAGTATTAGTGATTTTGATGAAGTTGCTTATATTTTCACACAGAATTAAAATATGGAAATTATTTAGCAGTTTTCTCTTTGTGGACATACCACTCCATTTTATTATGTCCAGGAAAGCTGTCCTGGAGTTAAAGTAATATTTAAGAGAAATGTGCCTTTCTTGGAATTGTATGAGTTCCACATGAAACCCTGTTTTCATATATATTTATATATATATATATACACACACACATACATACACACAAATATATATATACACATATATATATATGAACAAGACTTACAGTTAAAATACAAATTTATGTTTATTTCAATAGGAAACTTCACTGAAGAACTCAGTATAACCCACCTGTACCAACCGGAGTCCTGAGAGCCAACATACCCAAGCATGAGCAGTGATAACCTGCGTGCTCGTGTAAGAGCTCTGTGAGGGAATTGCAGTGAGGGATGAAAATGGTGCTGAGTAATCATTTCCCCAAAACAATATAATCCTGACACTAGTCTTTAGCAGCTTAAGTTCTGTGGAACCCTACAGCAAATGGTGGTGAGAACATATTTAGTATTACAAATTTATAGTTGTGAATAGGGCCGCAATAGGTACTGAGGGAAGGAAAAAAACATTTCTGCATTCTGATAGATAGTCTCTTATCCTTGATCACACTTTTTCCCTGGAGCCCCTGAAGGCTTCATACAGTTTGAGATACTAAAGTCTGCCGAAGATGAACTGAGAAGAGATGTGGGGCCATTCGTGGTCCTTAGAGCTACTTGTTTGTTTCTCTTGAACTCTGCTTTCTCCCTACAGGGAGATCATTTATATTGTATTTATCTGTGAGTTGCAGCTGTATATGGAGCTCTTTCTCCTTTCTACTCTGTAGGTTTAGACAAAGCTAAGACAGCCTAGACAAAGCTAAGACCGGGAAAAGTTGTTGAGGTAGGAAAGGAGGAAGGCCTTTTGGTAAGCCATGTGCCTCTTCAGTATCTCAATTTTAAGCTGTCCATTAATGATATAAAAATAATAATCAGGTATTCTTTCCATGAGGCATTGAGTGTTCTTGTAGCTTGAGGGAGAGCCACTAGAAGTAAATGAGCTCTAATGATAAAAAGAAAAAGAAAAGAAAAAGAAAGGAAGCTGTGTCATTTCTGTAGTAATTGGTTGTACTTATTTAAAATAATGTGTTATGAGGCTAAGTTTTTTATTAGTTATCATTGTATGAACTGCCTTCTAAGCAAGATAAATGTTGCAAAATAAATATAATAATAAACCTTCTTAAAATTAATCTCTAACAACCTTACCCTTATCTAATTAGGAACAAATATTTAGTACTTCCTAATTGAAATTTATTTTGTCAACAAACCTTTACTGCCAGTTTTTAATTTGTGCTGAACATATAACACTTGCAAGTTGGCAGTCTTTATCAGTGAAAGATATTTTATACAAACAAAATTTAATCTTAACGTCATAATGCTATTCATTTAATTTCAATTATTATTAAATTTTAATTACTAAATGCATCTGCTGTGTCCTTTATATACTATATTTGATTAATTCATTCAGAAATGGCTGTATAAAGTGCCTAAGTAGACAATGAAGCAGAAAAGAAATCTTGTCCTATACCTGCAAGTCTCTCAAACTGTCAAAGTGGGGAAGGCAAGTAATTAGTCATTAACTGCAAATGAGGAACATTTTGGAACTACTGTACCTTTGGGTAGGATTAGTAGATGCACTAGAAATTTTAATCCCCAGTCTCTGCAATAATGAGAATTTCTCAGAAAGCTAGATTTTGTGCAAAGAAATACTCTATATCTACTACAAAAATTAATTGTTCATTCTCAGATGTTTAATATCTTGCAGATATAACCTGGATGTAGCAAAGTTGGGAGGAAAAAAAAACCTACTGGCATTTTCTCTAACAAAAAGTTATGGATTGGAAGATCCCATTATCATTACCACATTAATATCTCCTGCCAACAGATAGAATGGCCCATTAAATCCACAATAGTCCAGAGGTAAAATACATTTAGCACATCAGGTGGGATCTTTCTAAAATTATTCTCCCATACTGACTTTTTACTCTTCAGAAGGGAATGTATAAACTTCAGCATATGGTACAATACATTCACTTAATGAAAGAAAAATTAATTTTCCAGCAATGCTCTCATTCTCTTAATATTTCCAGTCTGAGTTAACTGACTTGTTGAGAGCTTGAGTTGTTATTATTCAGTTGTTATTCTATGGATCAAAGATTTTCATGCTCAGTAAATTATATGTTAAACACTACTTTTTCACAAAAAAAAAAAAAAAAAAATTGGAAAACATGAATCAGAGATTATTTCTGCAAAATTATTACCTTGTACTCTAAGTTTATTCTAAGGTATATTCTAAGTTTAAAACCTATTAAATTGTTTATGTGAATCTAACTTTTCCCAGTAATATAGGTTGAAAATTTCCTTTCATACCTATAAATGTCACTTTGTAATCAGCTTTTGGGATTTTTCTTTCACTGCTTAGAAACAGTGAATATCTCCATGGTTACTTACAATTTCACTAAATTTATAAATCTGCATTGTTGTTCTGTTTTATTGGAATGAGATTTTTTTACGCTCTCCTGGGACAGAAACTTTTCATTATCTCACAGTGATTATGTAAATAGTACCAGGATATGCTAATAGTCCCGCTCAACCTAATTCACAAAGAATGAGAGTTTGTTACAGGCAGGACCAGAACCCCAGTCCCTTTCCATTTCTTTTGTAATATACTGCTGTCTGGCTTAAACAGCTCACTGTGGATTTACTTTAATATTTATACCTACTCTTGCTTCTGTTCAGAGGCAGGATGCAGAAGAAAGTACAGTGGGATCCTGGACAGAAACATGGATATTTTTCTAAGCAGAAATTAAAACAGCTCGGAGGCTTTTGCAACATTCAGGTCATAGGCTATAAAGGTAGTAGAAAACTATTTAACTGTCTTCCTTGAGTATAACAATCATTACTCTGAAATATCTGAGCACTTGGTACATTGCGGATTAAAAATGTTTACTCCAGTAGCAAGCAAGAAAGCACAGCATTGCTGTATACATGGATTGCCATATACTTAGCCAGGAAAAACAGTCTTTTGTAAACTTAAAACAATCTGAGATTTCTTACAAAGAAAGTACAAATATGTTAATGACATATAATAAAAGTTAGTTATTATGTTATTAGTTCTTGTTGTTTTATGGAAACTTTAAAATTACGGTCAAAATACAAAATTTGTAAAAATACAAAATCATTAAATTATGACTTTGTATTATAAGACATTACGGTAATATAGATACTATCTCTTCCAGATCTTTCCAGACTCAGACTGTCTGAGACTGTGACTCTGGAGAACAAATAAAAAAGGAGAGAAAATTACAGAATATCAACATAATACCAAAAGCAGCATTTTTGTTATAATAAATCAGCTGTTATTGTGATTTTGAAAATCTTGAGTAATTTCAGTCTAAATGGTTTCAGAGGAGATAAATTACTACTTATTATAATTAAATATGCATTTACCATAAGATAGCACCCATTTTTGAACAATGAACTCTAAGAAAGAAAATGCAATATATTTTAATCCAGTTCGCTGTTGTATATCCAAATTAATTGAGAAATAGATTTAGGAAATTACAAACTTCCCCAATTATTTAGGAATACGGAATAGTAATGAAGTGGGAAGTGAAGATTAAAAAAAAAAAAAAAAAGGAAAGAATAAGATCTGGACTAGGTTATTGTTCGTGAAATACCTGGTCACTGAGGAGATGAAATTTACCTTAATTCATGGAATCTATTGATGCTTAATGAAAGGGTGAGCTCCAGATATTCTCAAAGCTGAAATAATACAAGTAGCCTCCAGAGTTAATTTACAACACACACAAAGTAGAATGAGCTATGCATGTGTGCTGAAGGTCTTTCTAGCTAGAAAAAAAAAAAAAAACACAGCTGTTCATAGATGTTCCAAATTGTATGGATGAGCAGGGAAGAAAAATGCATGTCATACAGCAAAAGCATTCCTTCTGTTAACTATAGCATAAACATACCTTCATCAAGAATGACAAGAATATTTTAGGTTGCATTAAAAGAGACTAAAAATTATGTAAAGTGCTAGAAATGATCAGGAATGGACAAGGAATTTTTTAATTGTTACAGACCAAAATGCAACACTGGAGCTGTCCATTCCGACTCGATGAGATGCATCATGATTTATTTTAGGGCTAAAAAGATAATTCAGTTTGTATGCCCACGCAGATCTGTCTGTCTGGCTTAGACTATTCATTATTGTCCTGTATGAGAAGCTCTCCTTCACCTATCCCAAAAGGGATTTTCATTGTAATGGCTATGCACTGTTGTGAACATCTGCATTTATGACGTGGCCAAAACTCTATTTCCCATAGAACATCATCAAAACAGTCTGTTAGTAATACCTTGCAGTCCCATAGCAATGGAGACAGCAGAATTATCTTTAAGACTCAGTCATAGTACTAATATAGATGGAAATAAAAAGAAATTTTTGAAAAGCTAACAGTTCTCACCATGTGAAAAAAGTAGAGCTGATAAGAGATAGAACAAGAAAATTCTATTCATTATGAACTATGATTAAGTATAGCTTGATGATAAAATAAATATTTTTCACAGATTTGCAGAGAACAAGATATTACAGTTAAACATTATTTCTTAAGAATGATTTTCTAATGTAGCCCAAATTCATTTCTTGTCAATAAAATATGTTCCATAAAGAATATTGTGCAAAGCCTTTAGTTTAAGCAGTCTAAGAAGTAATTTTTTCTGCATTATGACTGAGGCTGAAATTGCTGTTGTGGATTGAATGCTGTTGTAATGGTAGAGGCAAATTGCATACACATTAAAAAATCTTGAGAGTAATGAGACTGCTTAAAATCCTTTGATCTATTACAGAAGCATCACCAAAAGATATTGTATGAAAGGTTAATGTTCAGACTTCCCTTAAATTCAATATATGTGTGATACACATTCAATATATGATATATCTAATTGCTTTATGTTTAATTTTAGAAGTTTGTCTGACACTGAAAGTTGTCTGATCATGCACTTATGTGTATTTGTGGGTATTCTGTATATTTCTCATGTATGTTACTGCAAGTGAAAGAAAAAGAAAATTCCATACAACATTTTGAATGTTTCACTTTGTTTTTATGAACTCTACATTTCTAAAAACATGAGATATTACAGGAAAAAAAATCTTGCAGATCAATCCCAAATAACTGAGATTCTTGCAGACCATGCATCTTTCAAAGTCCATAGAGGTATCCATAAAAGGTATTCAGTGCCATGTAGTTTTCACAGATCCTGGCGATCATGGTGATCTGGACTCAATATCTCTGCATGTAAATACACTCTAAAACAGACAGTCCTCTGCATCAGTTAGACAATGCAATGCTGAAAAGAGATAACTAAAATACCCTTAAAAATCCCAGCAATGTGTGATTTTGAAAACTCAATCCTACACCTGGGTGTAGTCAAAGCTTAGATTCAAATCCTCTAACATCCATTTTTAATCGACAGAAAAATATTTGAGTTCCCAAATTTGTCATATTTAAGAACACCAACTGACTGCCAGAGGAGGTAACAAATCCCAGCAAAAACTTAAGCTTTCTGCATCTCCGCTATGCAAAGGACAATCAGCTCCAGGTTGTATAAGCAATTAGCAATACAGGCATGATAGACTCAAAACAAAGCATATGAGCGTTTGTTTGCTGATGACTGGGCAGGCTATAGAGAGTGCCACTCTTTGTCAGGATGAATTGCCTTTTCATTCAAAAGCATTTATTTTTTGGAGCCACTGGGATATTAAAATGTGCTACCATTCATCTGGATGGCCTCATTTAAAATAAGGTGCAATACATTTGCGCTGAGAGTAAACAAGCTAAATTTAGGTTGAAAGGCCAAGAAGATATAAATGCAGGTGCTGGAAAATTGTATTCTGCTCAGCAAATGGTTTGTTTCTAATTCTGTTTTTTATTGTTATTGACAACAAAAAGAGCCTTAAAGAGATTTTTTTGCTTCATTCCCAGTTTTGTTAAAAAGGACTTAGGGTTTTTACTGAAATTGTTATAAAACCTCAGTACCCTATCCTGGAAAATCCATTCTGAAGTCTTTACAGCAAGAGCAAATGTGTCTTTAAATGAGCTGCACAAACACAGTGTTGAAGCTGAGTTTTCTGTACCACTCCAATCATAAAAGTATCAGGCCTTGAAGAAGAAGTGAGGGACTTAATATCTAGCTTGCTTCTTAAATTCAATGACCCATTTCATTTGGGTCAGACCACCTGCTTTCAAAAGTGTGCTAAATCAAAGTTAAAAGCCAAATCCAGAGCATCTGATTTTTTTTTCCTCCTCTCTGATCAGCATAGAAATTTTATGCCCTTAACAACAAAAGGAAAACTTAAGAAACAGTCTTGCTCAATGAAAAATCATTCTTTGGGTTTCCAGTTCACTTGCCAGAAATTAATGAAAAACATATTTAGTGTTGTACCTGTACCTATTTACACCAGGCAATTTCAGAAGACAGATGGAATTTCAGTTGCTCGTTTTTGCTGAACACCTTTTGAAATTAGCTGTTGTTAATACATGCAGATACAACACCAAGCATAGACATTCATCTCCATTCAAAATAATAGTAGTTAAATTCTAAAGTCAAAAAAAAACTCCACTAAACTTCACTTCTATCCTTGGATCTTCCCACAGAGAGAAAGAAAAGTGAAAAACATATCCACTATAAATATAATGTCCATTTATAGAAAAAAAAAGTACCAAAATATTATTGTATATTTAGAAAGCAGATGTTTGTACAATTTAAAATAACAGATTCTGAATTAATTTCTATTTAATAATTTAGACATAGTATTAATGTATCTAATTTAGTCAGCAAAAATTCAAATGCTTCACCTGCAGAGAGGGATAGAGATGGCTATTTTCCTGAAGAACATGCTGCAAGTCATTAGGCAATAAATGGAAGCAGGAGATACCTCTGATGATGTGCCATGGACCTACCTTTGATGTATTTCAACACCCTGACTAATTGGAAGGATTGGAAGAAATGCCCAATGCTTCTACCAACCTGGAAGTCCAGCAGTAAGAGTCTTCATGTGAGAACTTGGAAAGAAACTTTGTAAGCAACAGATTTGGTGCAAAGATTTGGCTGTTGCGAGATAACAACAAAGGATTGCCAACCTCCTCTACACCCTGTGTAATTCATTTTTTTCTTGGAAAGTTTTCTGGGACAATTTCTGTAGTGCTTAGCATTTCATTCAGTGATGGAACAATATGTACAAATGCTTGTTGACTGAAATTCCCGTATGCAGCAAAAATAATAATAAGGAAAAGAATTATAGCAAGAGGAATATTCCTTCAAGAAGTAGCACACTCCTTAAAGTAAATGCAATTTTTAGTTGAATTTTCTGATATTAGAACATAGGCAAGTTTCTCTGAAGATGTCTTTGCTGAGTCCACATTTATATAATTTTGCTTTTGTATAATATGCAATTAATATTACCTGATGTAACAGAGTTCTTCTCCTGTTAGATGTAGCATAAAGTATTTTAAATTGATTAAATCTGGACTAAGTGAAACAAAACATTTTAGCTTAGACACATAATTTGCTTTTCATTTCATGCATTTACAGATATACTGGCAAAGTGAAACCAATGTGATTATGATATACTATCAGATCCTATCGGTTAAAATATGATTTATAGGTGAAATTAGTTGGGATTAGAAATGATAACCAAAATCTGTGGGGATGTCATATTCATCACAAGCTTAAGAAGGCTGATGTTAGAATACTGCAGGCTGGATGAGCTATCTAAAATAAATCCAATTTTTTTGCTGAAGAGTGTTAGACTTCCAATTGTCTGAGAATTTGGAGAAAAAGAATGAGGCAAGTTAATAGCTCTTTCTCTCTCTTTTTAATACATTTATTTCTTTCTAGAAGAGATAGAAGTTGTTCACTCAAGCAAGGCCTTTAGAGAGACTTGTCTAATTGGTGAGTAGAAATGAAATGAGAAGGCAAATGAATTTTAAACATGAAGAATAATGGACTTGAAATCCTTAAATCAATACTTTTCCAGAAGTTTACATACAAAAGTCAATTAAGGTATGAGTGAAAGCAGAGGAAGACTTAAAAAGAACATATAAAAACTATATTTAGCATCAAAAGTCAGATTCACCTAACTCAAGAGATACCTGTTCTCTCTCAAATCATCATTTAGCACAAAACAAAGGTCATTTCCTCCAACATAGATTAAGTACTTATATTGGAATGAAGATAACCCTGGTATCTGTCCCTCTGCTGTGAAGAGGGAGGTTCCTTCCACTCACTAGAGAAGAGTATTAGGTGTTTTAGATTAAATTCTGTTTTAGATGTCAAGATTGGTGAGATGATTATCTGACCATTTGGTGATGAAGTAACAGCATGAAGCATTCGTGTTATTAACTGTTAACAAAATGTATGTTTGGACACAGGATAATGAATACATTCAACAATTTAAATACTGCATGCAAAAAGTTTCACTCAAATGCAAATATAATTTTGTCCTGGATCCTCCTGGATCCTCATTTTATTTGTCATGTGCAGAGAAGGAAAGGATAGGATTTGATGACAAGGCTTTTCCTCTTTTGTAATCAATGCCTGCCTGAGCCCCTTATGAAGGACTTTCCCTGCATTAGTTTCACAATATTGTGGAGCAAGTAGTTTACTAAAGTGATATAATAAAAGTATAGTAAAGCTTATTATATCAGGTTCAGGTTTGCCATTGACATAACATGTGCTGCAAAAGCTTTCCCTTCTGAGAACAAACCAAATAATTAAGTGCTTTGAACAGTGGTCTATTTCCCTGGGTAGCATCCAACATTGTCAGAGGTGCAAATCTTATTGAAGTGGTGTTCCTGTTTATGAACAGGAGTTGTCATTCTTATCCACACCGCCCTGGCCCCTGCGTCAGCTGGGGCTGAGCAATACTGAGGAGCAATAGCGGGAGCGAGACCCAGTAATCCAATCATTGTTTGCAGTTCTCTTTCAGCTGAATTATTCCTAATATATTCCTATTATATCTATAAATTAGTTCTATCTATATTTTCCTGATATGCCTATGAATGGAATGAAAAAAACAGAAAGTTGGGAATGCATAGTTTATCAATCAAACAACAATAACAAAAAAGATGTTAATGCCATTACCTGCTTACGCTTTAGTTAAATTTGTGCTGTATTAGGAGCACCCCAAAGTTTTACTACATTTCTAGATTTTATTTTAGAAGTACATCAAGGAGAAAATGTAAGAAAATAAGTCACTGCTTCTAGAGCATAAATCTGAAGGTTGCTGATTTTATCACTTGAAAATATTTATCTTGTAGTCCCTGGGGCTGGTGAAAAGAAATCAGAAGCTTCTTGCTAGTTGTGCGCTAGGAGATACTTTGCAGCAGGTAATAATGTATAATATAGCCTCAATTTAAAAGAAATAAAATATATTCACTGACAGTAGAATAAATCAGTTTCTTGAAGGCCCTATCCTATCATGGCTGCACAAATCCAAATTAAATTGTTGTTTTAATAATATGTCAAAACCAACAGAATTTTTCATCTGAAGAAAACAAACAAACCAAAAAAAGCAACTCTTCCACCTTGCGGGTGAGATTTTATGCTAGTACAAAGTCCTCATTCTGTGAGAAGCTCAGTTTTTCTGGAGAGATAACAAACCTCCTCAATTTGAAGGAACTGTAGCAAGTCTCCACAAGTTACCTCTTCCCTTACAAAATCGAGTAAGTCAGTCAGTCACAAATACAAAGGGCTATAGGAGAATATTTAAAGAAATAAGGCTGAGTTATGTAATACCTTTAAAAATAAATAATAATATCTATAGTAATAATAGTATTCTACCGGCCATTTGGTTATCTCCTTTCTTCCAAACTAAAGTCCCTTTATAATGTTCTAAAATTGCAAAAAGTATTTCAAATGAGTACACACTTCATTTAAATTCACTCTAGTCCATTAAACTTATTTACACTTTATTGTTCATATGTTGCCAATAGAATTTTAGCAATTCAGGCTTAGCCTCAGGGACATTCACGAGAAAGTGCATCATGCTCACAAATCAAACTTGAGGCTGCTAGTATAATGCATTTTAAACAACCCCAGCCCAAATTAATTTTGAGATAGATCTTAAACTAAAGTCACTTGCATTTCAGCAAAGGCTCATGGCTCTGCTGTCATCCTTGAGATTATTTTTATTCTCTTATATTCTGTGATAAATGTTGATTTTTTGATATTTTCCCAATCTTATTTTTGCGCATATAATGAGAGTATTCCAATTCAGCTGGCCAACTCAGGAAGCAGTAGAATAGTGGAGATACTTGGAAATATTTTCTATTTTTGCTGCAATGCTCTATTTTTCTCATATCTTCATTAAGCTGGAAAAAAAAAATGTCTATTGTGTCTTATTCTGCAACTCTGGAAGAACAGTCTGAAAATTGCAAAGTTAATTTTCTGATTACCACTTGATCTGCTAACAATACAATTAAACTGTCAAATCAAACAATTGAGAATCGAGTAAAGAGTAAGTTTTTGTACCACTGATGGAAAAGAATGTCTCCTCTTACACACATACTCTCAGAAAAGAGTAAAAATATTCTGAAGTTCAAAGAGAGGACAGTGCAAAAGGAATGGGGAATAAGGAATCATAGGCTCAAAGGTATAAAAATGGAGAGCTGGGAGGAGACTGCAGGAGATTATCTAGCACAGTTTTCTGCACTGAAGCAAGACTGAATATATTTAGACTGCTTTTTAGTCTAGACAGACTTGTGTTCAACCTAGTAATAAAAATTTCCAGTGAAGGGATTGCACAGTCTCCTTACTTTGTGGTAGTGTTTAGAAACCTGTGCAATTAGAAAGTTTTTCCAAGTATTTAGCTTGAGTCTTCTCTGAGACAAGCTAAAAAAATATACTCTCCGATACTCTCTGTGTATTTTTTAAAAGCATGATTTGCAAGCTGGGGCATATAACTTCTGCTAGAATGGCTGGAAAAGAAGTTTAATTTCAAGGATATTAATTCCACCTAGGTGTTGCTGAGAATGACTGAAAAGTGATTGATGAACAATGTAACTAAGGCCAAAATTAGATGCTAGAATGGGTTTGACAACCTTATAGTTCAAATCTCCTATGCTAATGAGGAAATGTGATATATGTACATTGGAACTTAAATGCGTGAATCCCACTTCAAGCATGCAGATGCTTTTCTCCCTTTGGTGCTTTCTTCACCTTGTGTTCAGGTAACTGTCATTTCCAGCTCTTGCCTTTTCACGGAAGAAAAGTCACAGTGAAGGACTTACAAATCACTATTTAAAAAAAAAAAAAAAAAAGTATTTGGCATGATAAGACCATTATGTCAAGCTTATCATTACCTTTTAAGCTTAATTTAAACTGTACTTGCTTACTGGCTGGAAGAATAAACGTTCTATGCTGAGCCAAGTCAAGACTTCAGAAAACCGGTGACTGAAGTTCATATTTATTTCATATCAGTAAGCGTCTCAGAAGTTACAAGCATTAAAGACCTAGCTACTCTTAGCACAGGGGTTTTGTGGGGGAGTGGTACAACATCCATCTCTTTGGCCAGTTACTTGTATCTATAGGAAACAACTCTCTCAAACCTCTTCTGAAGCTGATTAAAATCTAGGAATCTGTTGCCTCATACACAGATCAGACCATGTTCTTCTGGGTTTGAGCACTCCCTTTTTTGCTGTGGTATTTGCATTTGTTGAGACAGCTCTATGTGAGGAAGAAATTTTCTGTGAGGGTGACACAGCCCTGGCACAGGCTGCCCAGAGAGGCTGTGGAGTCTCCTTCTCTGGAGATCTTCCAAACCCGCCTGGATGCCACCCTGTGCCCCGTGCTCTGGGTGTCCCTGCTGGAGCAGGGGGTTGGACTAGGTGACCTCTAGAGGTCCCTTCCAACCTCAACCATTCTGTGATCCTGTGATCTCATGCCGTCTGTTATACCCGGCTAATTGAGTACTCCACAGAAACACTTCTAGTCTCTGCTCAGTCTGTGTCAGTGTTTCAGGAGCCAAAGAGATACATATCTAGATAATTCTGTCATTTATGTGCCTTCAGACACTTGTTGTCATTTGAAAGTGAACAGTCTGAACCACTGAGCTTTATGTACTTACAATCTCAATTTTGGTTGATGTGAGTTTTCCTGTAAGAACCTAACATTAACCATTTCTAAAATCTTGTTCAGATCATATATTGTAACAGCTCATTTCTCCCAAACAGATAAACTTTGAGCTAGCTTTCCACTTTCCTGATGGAAAATTTGTCAAAATTTCCAGGAAATGGTAAGTAGTATGTGATAGTTATTGAGTGCTTGGGGAATCAAATGCAAAACAATCAGTACAAAAGAAAACAGATATACTTTGGGCCAAATAAATACAGTCAATGAATACCTCTCCAGAAAGAAATCAATCCTAAGAATAAAAAGATGGCATTAAAATCTATTAACTTAACTTTGAACTCTGTTATTACTATGTTCCTCAATGCCTAGTTTTATATCTTTCTCCACAAATCTTCACCCAGGCATGGATATAAAAAATGGAAGAGTATATTCATGTGTTGCAAACTGGATAGCAGTTATATGGGCTCAATAGTGTGTATGAAGCTGTGTGCATGCAGGCATGCACATATGAATACCTCTGCTCACAGCATTCAGGCATCGAGTCCTGAATCTGTTATGACTTACAGAGATATGATCTTGGAAACAAGGGAATTGGCTATAAAGATGATGATGAATAAGACATCCAAATACTTACCACTTTTGAGATTTTTTTTACTGTGTAACTAAACTAAGGCAAAAATTAAGACAACTGTATATTAAAAAAAAATCTAGGAGGATGAATAGCTCAGTGGTTAAGAAAGTTGGAAGGTAGAAGTCTCATTCCCTTATCTGTTTGATTCAGATGAGAAATGTTAATTCTCCTACAGGAGCACTCAGTTCAAGGCTACCTATTAATCTAGCAGTGCTCCTTTTTCTCAGTTTGAACCTCAGAGTTTATACTGGAATTGAGAAGTTCAGTTTCACAGTCAAAGAAACTGCTATGTCCCCATGAAAGGCTTAGCTTTTTGATAAATCACCAAAGCCATTTTGCCAAAAAGTCGTTTTTAACTAAGGTTCTGAACAGGACATTATAAGCCTCTTTCTTTCATTTATGTCAGACTTTTAGAGAGCATCTCAAAGGGATGGTCAGGCTTCAGAGATTTCTGTACGCTCTGCATTGCACCGTACGTGATCCATAAATACTAGCAGTCATGTTTTTGTCATATTTTACTTGAAAAGAAGCAACCGGATTTCTTTTCCCCATTTTTAACTAGATGCTTCATTTCTCTATTTTGCAGTCATTATTATAACACTTTGGTCATAATTCTAGGCTATCATGCCTCTGACCTTTTGGTCTCCTGTTCTTTTTCCTCCTTATTTTGCTGCAGGTTATTGATTGTGGAGTATGCTGGCTATACTATCGACTGGCCCCCTACACTGCTGCACAATGATTACTGCTGCAGTATTTTTCTTTCCTGAGAACCTCCCATTTCTTATGGTAGAGGTTTTATAAAAGCACTACTTTTCTATCCAATAAAACCGCTGCTGGTTTCCAAGTATATACTGTAAAAGAAGACCTAGGTATTAATTTATTCCCATACAAGTTGGCATGTGCTTAGCATTAATGACAGAACTGAAAACTTCACCTGTATCAAGTAAAAACAGAAGAATTCAGATTTTTTTTTTTTTGTAAATTGCACCAAAGACTGCAAAACTGGTGGCTAAAAAATCAGCAGGCTTTTAGTAGCTTGTCAAAGACAAGGAGACATAATTTAGCTGTCAGTGGAGAGACTCTAGAAGCTTACATCAAGATCTGTTGAGAGATGGTAACTGAGACAGCTGATTTTCAAGGCATATGACAAAACTCATCATTTCTTCTATGAAGGAGGTGGTTTGAAGAGCTTGTCAATAGATGTGGGCTGCACGACTTTATCAAATGCTACTGTAGAATATTAAAATATGCTATTAAATATGTTATTAAATATCAATTCATTCCCTTTAGTCGTTGTTGCTGTTTGAATTGGTTGTGCCAGAAGCCTACAGGCAAGCTATATTTAAGTAAATAAAGAAACCAAGTTACTCAAATTAAATGGATTACTAAAGTAAAAGTTTGGGGGTTTTTTTCCTGCTAGGTTTTATTGTATTATATCTTCAGAAAAACAAATGTTGTTTCAAACCACTCCGTCTGGACAAGTGCCCAACACAGAGCGATGTTCTGAGAAATTCCTTGAGAATTTGAAGGACCTCAGAGTCTTCTTTACAGTCTTCCTGTTCATAGAAATATGTCCACAGGAGTTTAAGGGAAGGTGGAGATCTCTGCCCCCTGTATATAATTTCCTATTTCTTGTGCTGTCAGTTAAATGATAATCCTCTGAGAAGTGCCTGGCCTCTTGAAACATATCTGAGATGCACCACAAAACCAAAGAAAAACACAGTTCTCTACCCTTCTCCCTCTATGGACCTAAATATTGTCATATGTTTTCTTAGGCTGTTAATGTATTCCAGTGACAGGGATCCTACAGTCTGTCTCAGCAATCTGTTCCATTGCTAACCTGCTCTTGCAGCTAGAAAGACTTTTGTTTTTAATCTCCAAAGTAATTCCCCTTTGTTGAAACATGATCTCATTATTTCTTATACTATGCTCAGTAATTATAGAGTCTTCATTCTGTTTGCAGCCAACTTTTGTGCACTTGAAGTTCATTATCATTACTGGTTCACTCCTGTTTTCTCTAGATAACACATCTATAATAAGTCACATTTTCCAGACCTTTGACAATTCTTATTGTTTGTTTTTCCGTTTGTTCTACAGCCCTTCAAGCAGATATTCCAAAGGTTTGAATGTCTTTTCAATTTTAAAACTTGCTATTACTGGACATTAAACAACAACACTCAGAAGGCTGAATTGTTATTCCCAACACTAGATTAATTTAGCTGTGATTACAGATAATTATTACTTTTTTTTTGTCAGAAGACATATTTCTTATTTATTTCCAGAAACTTCACATCATGATATGCAAATGCATTTTGGGGATATTAATCCCCCCCCTCAAAAGATATTCTTAATGGCATTATTCCATGGACTTACAGCAGTAAGCATTGAATAAATTTTGTAACTCTCTCATGGTGATGGACTAATGTTTGAATGCTGAGAGAATAAGGTACTGTTAGATAATGTTCTAGAGAAAAGTAAAGTAGCTAAATTGTCCACATGCCTTCAGCCATCTGATTAAAAATCTACAGATTATTTTATTTTCTGTTTTTTATCCCCCTTTTTTTTTCTAAGAGTACATTTTTATAGCTCAAAAACAGTTATACTCCTTTATTCATTCAGATACTAGAAGCAAAAAGAATAGCACAGTGCATGCCATAAGGCTTGTCAATCAGCCAAAATGATCAGTCTTAAAAGATATATTTTTCAGAATCTCAGCCATCTGAAAACCATTCTTCACCTAAGAGTCTAAATTTAATAATATTGTAGTTATTTTTTATTATTTAATCAAACCATAACAACTCTTTTTGAAATAATTTATAGCAATTTATAGTTCAATTGGAAGTTACTATAAACTGATGGATTCTTTGATAGTGACTTAAACAGTCTAAACTTTTTTTTTTCTTAAGACATTATTGTTCAATAAGGCAATATTTATTTTTTAAGAAAATTACGTGAACTTAAGTCAACAATGTATTAACAAAGAAAAAGTGTGTCCTGTGCAATTTAGGCAGCAATTATACATCAAATAAGGGATTAAAATCTAATTTATGGAAGTATTCATAAAAAGTTTGTACTGCACAGCTGTTACTGTGAAAAAGTAGTAACGGAGGATGTGGAGAAGGCAGAGTTACTAAATGCCTTCTTTRYCTCAGTCTKCTCYGCTAGKGCTGGTMCCCAGGAACTACAGAGCCTAGGTAGGGCTGACAACTCTCAAGGGCAGCCCCTAAGTGTCCCTGACACTAGGGAAATGAGAAGGGACTGGAGAGAGGAAGACTTGCCCAGAGTAGAGGAAGATTTGGTTAGAGAGCACCTGAGGAAACTCAACACCCACAAATCCATGGGCCCCGATGGGATGCACCCCAGAGTGCTA
>PTEX01000324.1:566645-576645 GCA_003342815.1 Eudromia elegans
CCCGCCTGGACATCACCCTGTGCCACATGCTCTAGGGGACCCTGCGTGTGCAGGGGGGTTGGACTAGATGACCTCTACAGGTCCCTTCCAACCCTAGCCATTCTATGATTCTATGATTCTATGAAAAGATCCATTAGTCTGTATGAACACATTATGCATCATTTACTAGAATAAAACTACTTCATCCTGAAACTTACAGTACTGTGTGGCAGGACCTTTATAACATCAACATCATGGGCTTTCTTCCATCTGTGCTGAAAACAAACAGCAAAGGTTTGGCTGATGAAAATTACACATATTTGTCTTTTACAAAAGTTTTAAGTTTTCCAGGTATAATAAAAAATTGCATATACCTAAAAATAAAATAGCCTAATAATGTTTCATTCAGATCACATGAACACATGGTTCTATCATACTTATCTTGAAACTATCAATCGGGAGTAGGCTACAAGGCTTTTTGATACAGGTTTACCGAAAAGTAACTTAGTGTAGCTGAGAACATGCTACCATGCTTTATAATTAATGCAAAATCATTTCAAAACATTTCCACAGGAACCCTTTTGGAAGTCCATAAAGGGGGAACCAGCTTATGCTTTCTCATCTCAAAATAAATAAAAAAGTAAATAAATAAAATAGGTTGATAGATAACTTAAACTTGGACAAGGATATTTAAATACAGCCAGACCAAATACTCTTAATGTCTCGCTTGCAGAAGTTGATCTTGGTGAAGTTACACTGCCCAATAGCGTAGTAAAATACTGTTTTAATTGTCCTGCTATCTGACTATGTACACTTTGATTTTATGAGGATAAGCTGCAGACAAGGGAGGCTCTCCAACACTGGCTGTCAAAGCTTTTTCTCTTTTTGAGCTTATGAAATCTATAGAGTGTTGTGTAAATGCAACTTTAAGACAGCAAATAAGAGCTTTTTATTAGAATTACAGCATTTAAGGAACCCTTCAGGGAGGTGGCTGTAAACTCATTTCAGCTGAAGACAGTGAAAAATGTGTAGTGTGTTCCAGAGCTGGTGCTCCCCGTGTCATGTTAAGCAGCTTCCCAATTTCAGCAGGTCACAGAGGGACAGCTTAGCACAGAATCAGAAGGGGATGTTCTCCAGCTTCACCCACGGAGGAGCAGGCTGTTAGAAGAATAAGGAAACAAGCCTTGAGCATCATAAAAATGCCCCACCATCCCCGAGTTCCTGACACACACTGCAGTTTTTCAGTGCATCTGTCACAAGATGATTGTATTACTTATTTATTGGAAGGGGACAAGCTTTCTGTCTAGCCGCAGTAATGAATCACTGTACCTGGTGACACCTACTCCAGCATTCCCTCTGATAAGATCCAAGCAGGGGTGATGGGAGAAGGATGCAGGCACTGGACAAGCGAACAGCAGCGCTTCCTCAGAACACTCTAACGGACTGCAAGGAGTTGGGAAACGCTGACCTCCTGAATTGAGATTTCATATCTAATTGCCTTTGATGGATTTTTATTCCATTACTTTATCTAATTGATTTTGTGGTGAAAAAGCAACAATGAAAAATCACCCAAAAATCCCTCATGGAAGCCAAAGTTTTCCAGAGAAAAAGAAAAATGAGTAAAATCAATTAAATACAGTCAGAATTTTTAGATAGGTTAAGATCCTCAAATCATTTAATTTCTAACAGTTTTGTGCCTGCACAAAAGAGATATATTTTCTGAAGGAAAAAAAAAAAGCTTTAGGTTTAAAAAAATGGTTTGAATTTATCTAAAAGATCAAGTATTTGTAACAGAAAACATATAGATTTTCCTTCCAAAGCCAGGATATTGTATAACCAGTTGGCAGAGACTCTCGCTTTTGCCTACTAGATACTTGGAAAGTATCTAGTGTTATACAAGTGTTCCTAGATCAGCATGGAAGCAATAAATTCTATTAATTATTCTGATACCCAATATAAGGTGCAAAAAAGATCAGTTTAACGTTTCTCTTAATTGTTGCTACAAACTGAGCAGAACACCACAGCATGATTTAATTCATTTAACAAGCCAGGATGTGAGAGAAAACACAAGGAGAGGACAGGATGAAAATCACCCCTATACTGAAGCTCTGTACAAGTGCTGAAGCTCATCTTTAGCCCTCAGAATCAAGTTTTGCTATTCCTAGCCCATATGTAGATTTTCTGCATAGGCTGAAATCTAAATTTGTGAATACTCTTTAAGCCTCCAATTCTATTATGAAAACTATGTGGGACTTCAGTTTAAATGTTCTATGCCTATCACTGAATATAAAGGGTGTGATCCTCATTTAAGGCACTTCATTGGGCTTAGGCAGAAATGAAGTTACTTACATGCCATTTTATGAAAAACAAACCTTCACTTTTTTTTCTTTTATTTGTCCATCATGCACTATCAGCTACAAGATCAAATCACTGAATTGCCTGACAATTATAAAAGGCTGTCATTTCTATTTTAGATCATCACTTGCTTTCTCCCACTTGATTAAAAATCCCCAATATTATCCTGTGCTTTGACTACTTAACTAGAACATACAAGTCTGTCTCTTTAGTCTTTTTCTAAATATGGACAGATCAGATCATCTCACAGTGTTCAAAGGGCTAGGCACTTCAAAAAATGTAAATAATTTAGTCTTCTGAAAGACTACTTTTTTAACATTATAAAGGCTTTGGCTTGCGGCTCCTTTCATATCTTTGGGAGGAAATTTCTCTAATGTATTCTTTCTTCTTAATTAATTTAAACATCTTTCAGTGTCTGTGTTAAGTGTTGCTATATACATCTTTTCCCTGGAGACCTTATTCCAAAAGAAAATTCATCCAATTGAAGAAATGAGAGCAGGAGACAAAAACAAAAGAGAAAAAAATCATATTTTCAGTCTTTTCATCTTATTCATGAGTAGCTGTCATTAGACACAATAGGGAGTTCACCTCCCCACCCCAGAATATCTGTGCCTGTGAACTTGCACAGTGCAAATCATATCTGCCGTCATCAGTCAAACGCATCTGGGAACCAAAGGGGAACCAAAGGGGAACCAAAAGCGCAGATATTTTGCCCAGGACAAACAAGTCAACCTGAGGCAGTCAGACTTCGTTATCGTCAGCTCCAAACCACATCCACCCAGCGCCGGCTTCTAGAGCAGAGGCTTCGCTGACTGCTAAGGCTGAGGAGGGCCGTCGCTGGCGAGGACCCGACGGCTCCAGGGACGGCAGCTCCCTGTCGGGGCCTTCCAGAGGCATCCCAAGGGCAGCACATGCCTCAACTCCTAAGCAAGCGAGGAGCCAAATAATGAACCATAACCCTTATAACCCTGCTAGCAGGTTTAGTGGGAGGAGTGTTAGCAGCTATTGCTACTGTCTTTTTGCTTTTCAATGTAAAATCTTTATGTTTTAAAGCTAGATTTGCCATAAAATCCAAAGGTCTCTGTAGTGGAGTTAGATACAGCTTGGCTGACTTTAATTTAGCTGTCTCAAGTACTCGTCACAGTACTGCAGCACCACGGTTAGGTTCTGCAGCCCTTCTTAAATCACTAGCAGCCCTGCTATAGAGATGTGGGGTACCTGGAGCAGACCTGTCCACACTGCCTGCAATTCCTGGGTTGCACAGCCTAGCAGAGGACAAATGTGAGAAGGACAATTAAAATTATTCAGCATATGTCTTAAAAGTTTTATTTTCATACGAGTATGCATATTATATGAGGTCTGTCATGTTGTTTTAAATTCTTTAGATTCATTTTTATTCCTTTCAATCCTGGTCTAGAACCAGGCTGCTCTGAGGTAAAAGTTACCCCCATATATAAGACCATCATGAGTCCATTTGCTCTTCTTAAAAATATAACCAAAGGGGACAAGTATCTCACTTTTTTTCTCAGCTCAAAACACCTGGCACAGATACTTGGCAATGCACACAGGTGGGACTGGAAAATTCTTCACTTTCCACTGTAAGCAATATATTTTTTTTTCTAAACCTGATGATTTCTCTACATCATCCAGCTCACACTGTGTTTCTTTGGACGCCGAGATATAGTTCAGCTGCCAGACAGTTATCAGACACCTAACAAGTGTCACAAAATGAGGAACTGCAGCACGGACTGCTAAAGCAGACGTATGTGTCAGCTAACCCAGCACTACTCATTGGCAGGATCTTCAGAGCAGTCCCTGTGCTGGGAAAGACATAGATAGGGAAATTGTACAACTTATTGCCATAAGACCATTCCATTTGGAAAAGCACATTCTGGTGTGAAATACCAGGCTCTTCAACTTCATGTAAGTCTTGAGACTTTACAGGATGCCTATGGGCACTATGGGCATCCTATGGGACTTCTCCCCTTGCCAATGAGAAAAACAACATAGTTCAAGATTCAGCAACCTAATACTTAGTGCTCCAAATTATTACATAATTTACTAAGCTTCCCATGGATTATTCTCTAAAATATGCAAATAAGAGTATGAATAACTGTATTTTCCCCTTTTAGCTCACTTCTTGGCTATAAATGAGACGATGGTAAGTTACTGGATGTCCAACACAAGGTTTCAAAAGGCATAGTGATAAATTGAATTACAAATCCAGCTTCATGTTGTTAAAAAGATACCGTACGCTACAACCTGACAATACTTCTTTAACAGCATTTCTTAAGTTTTTATAAGGATTTTTTTAATCTAGTGCAGTATTTTTATCTTCATGTATGTGAGAACTGTTACACATCTATACATATATATTTTAATTTCTTTAGGTTAATTAGATTTAAAAGAAAATATATGAATATTCTGAATGATGATATGAAGGCTCTCTTCTTGCTATGAAGGCTCTCCTTTAAAAAATGCTGGTTTAAAATTCTCCAAAATTATTAAATGGAATTGAAAGTACAAATAAGCCCTCATCTACAAATGTTAGACAGGGTTTGTTTCTCTGTTCCAGCTCTCAGAAGTTGTTTTACCATTGCTGAGGTGACATCCATGATTCCTGTTCAGGACAATGATGCACCCTATCTGCTCCCTGAAATACTACTGTGAGAATATGATCAGTACTGTGCTTTTCAAACACATTACTACTTATCTTCACTCTCTTTATACCAGAGGGATCCAATGTTCTGCTCTCAGGAAATGAGCCATTGTGTCTACATAGGATCTGCCCTATAATTTTGAATGGAGGACAGGCAATTTTGCTTCATTTCACCGAGGAAGACTCTGGAAGCAATAAACTAAGTGGCAGAAGTTGCAGCAGAGCCAAAAAACTTGTGACACAAAGTGCCAGTTGCCTGTTGTGACTGTAACCCAAAATACTAAGGAACCTGCTTCTGAGATATTCACCAACTACATCATTTATCAGCTTTGTGGAAGATTAGTCAATTGGGAAAAAAATCAAATGACAAGTAATTTTTCCCTCTTTTAAATTAAAATGGGAGGCCTTTAGGGCTATTATACAATTTCACTTGTTCAAAGTCTCTAAGGAAAAAAAAAAAAATCTGGCAACTGTGGATTGGCTGTGTAAAAGTGGAAGCTTAGGCATCACTTCCACAGTAACAAAAGAATAGAAAAATCTTCCACTGATCCAAGTTCTGAACAGAGATTTCAAGCAACTAAACAAACTAGTATCTGGCTTCTTTTCAGACTGCTTCAATCACAGCACATATCTAGCTTTATCTATTCAGCATTTCTGTTCTCCAAAGATTCTGACCATTTTCTTTCATGGTTCAGAGGAAGCAAAGCACTTTTATCATTCAGGTTTCCTTGATTCTTTCATGTTGTATATTATAGTTGCATTAAGCCAAAAATGCAGTTAAAATGCACTTTTTGAAATTCATTAGGCTTCACATAATACAGACAAGTAAAACAACAATTTTTGCTTCTCATCAAATAAAGAAATGCATTAACAAAGATAATCATGTGAGGATTTTTAAGAAATCTATTCCCAGTAATCCTTAGAAGTATAGAAGTAAATGTTGGCATTTCCTTTTTTCTCCTGACTTTTGATGAAATCATATCTTACTGAACTGAAAAGAACAAAAAAAGGAGACACATTATAGAATTAGCAATATATTTTTTTCCTGTGTTTTTAAATACATTTTTTTTTGATGATGTTGTTCAGATTTCTATCTGAATTAATTGCCTTGTAGAAGAAAGTAATAAGAACTGTCAGAATCAGAAAAGGTATCTTAGTTATTAAATCTTATCTAATCAGAATACTAAGGAACAAAGAAGAGAAAATGTTTCAGTGTGATGTATCTGTCATCATCATGGAAGTGTAATTATTGTGTTGCAGTACTGAAACAACCGCAAGCCATTTTGCTGTAAGTCTTATCTTATGACATTTTGCAAGTGCATATATTTTATTCCTTTATATAATGTTCACATTAAGCCTTCCAATTCTAAGTCATGTGTTGACATAATACACAGGGGAAGGGTAATTCCGTAGTTAAAGTGCTCTGGTTTGGATCTCAGAAGACTTTGGTTTAATTTGCTGTCTAATGCAGATTTGCTCGGTGTTCCTCAGCTCACCATGGAGGTATGTATCCTCCTTCACATCCAGCTGTCCTTCAACATGCCAGTCTGGCTTTTAGGTACGGCTGATATCAACTAAGATTCATCTAATCTATGTCAGCAATCTAAAATTAAAGTGAGTACTAAAATTAAAGTGAGTTAGAGATAAGCAACTTACAACACAGCTTTACAGGTGTTTTCTGAGTAACTCCAAGATTGGAGACTCCATCCACCCTCCAGGATAACTGCTCTCAGTAATAAAAAGATTATTCATCTTCCTATTTTACATTTATCTCACTGAAATGCATCATTCTGTTACCTCTTCAGGACCTTATTAATAGAAGGAACATAACAAAATTTGCTTAGATTAGATTCTTAATGTCTAAAGCTAATGTCTAAAGCTAAATGAGGTGAAATCCACCCAAAGCTGCAATCAAGAATGAGATGATAGTCACTGAAATAGCATCCAGAGGGCGTAAATGATGCAAATATCAAGCCCTTATTCTGAATAAAGAATTTAAACCTGTAATTACACATTTGAATCTACCAGGTAGCTACTAGAACTGGTGGCTTTCTCTCTCTCTCATATATATATATAGGTATATATGTATATATATAAAAATATGTGCATATATGTGTGTGTATACACATATACATACATGTATATGTGTGGTATATACGCATAACAGATGCCCAGAAAAAAAGGAGTAACATGTTGAATAGCACTTGGCCCAATACTGATCCCTGGAGATCAATACCAATCCTATGAGGATGTTACAAGAGATAATGTCAAAAGCCTTGCTGAAATCAAGGTAGACTTTTGGCCTATCCCTTTCCTTTTCATTTTTTTCTTGTTTGTTTTCTTGCATCATCTCTCTATCTCATCTCTACATTTTTATCATAGTATTAGGAAAGACTAGCTCAAAGCAATGTGAAGCCAAGATGAAAGCCAAGATGAAAATAACAATAATATTCGAGGTTGTCCTCAGTTTCTAGGAGAATGCATCCTATAGCTTTCGACAGGAGGCCCTGCACCTGATTCCCCACCTCCAAGGCCTTTCTCTTTTGCTAAGAACCATTGACCCTGAAGGTAGTTCTGTAGTTAAAAGTCCTTTCCGTAACTACAGAACTTAGGGAAATCATTTTCTGACCAAACAGCAAAGTCAATATTGAACTAGTTAGCACAGAAAAGCCTTAGAAGTTTAGAAGTAGTGTAAATATTGAATGCTCCTTAGTGCTATTAGAATGGACATGATTATTATGCTCTGAGAATTATTATAAGTGCTGTGAGGCCAAGTGATTAAGGCGACCTGTTTACAAACCATAGGGATCCTTTTTCATTACTGGTGAAGCTTCTGTTGCTCCTCTCTTAATTATGTTATACAGTGGCTACAATTAAGAAACCAATGTGGGCTGAAGTTTACTATGACATGTATTTGAATATAACTGTTCTTTGCTGAATACAGCTCCAGTTTAACAGCATACTTAATCATGTGCTTAAACTTCATGATATTTTTACGGTTATTCATGTAACTTCCTTGCTAGACTGGTAGGATTCTCAAGGAATGGAAGGATTTTTTACAGAAACACTTCTCAGCTAAATTTATAGGCCATTTTCTTAATTAAGACGTGGTCACAGTACAGTAAATGCCACAGCAATTCATTATATTGGACATTACACAAAACTAACAGCAAGAAAAGACAGCAAACTTAGTGAAATGCTTAATCATTTTCAAAAGAGTTAATTCTATCATAGTCATTTTGCTGGAGCAATTTTCTACATGTGTTTCGTAGAATGTACTTTGTTTGAATTGAATTTGTTTGAACTCAATCACAGTTCAAACTTCAAGCACGAATGTTATCCATGGTTACTAAAATTACCAATAAAAGACAATAACTAAAACTCAGGTATTTGACCAAAAAGGAAGTTTATGTTACTTCAAGGAAAGACATCAACAGACTACTTAGACCACTCCTGTATAATTGCTTGATGCTAAGATTTTTGTTTCCAAAAAGGCAACAACAACATAATTGAAGAAATATTTACTATTAGCAGCCTTGGAAAGCCTGTGTTACCCCAACAATTTCATTCTTCCAAAATCCTATCTCTCATTAGGAAAAGAAACAAAAACATTCTCATAGTGCATGTAAAACTTCAAAAAATGAAGAATCTAAGACAAATATCATGCAGCAGAAACAACAAAAAAGAAGTCTAGATATACAGAAATTGTGATCAAATCAATAACTTGGGATTAGGTCATTCATTGTCTGTATATAGTTAGTTACTGATACAAGTAGTTAGCTATTTTGGAGAAACATTCTATTACTATTTAAAAAGACTTATTATGTAAGTGCTTAAAGGCATGGAGAAACCTTAAGTTTAAGTATAGAGAGGAAGTATGGAAATCATCTGAAAACTTTTAAGGTTATTTTTATGCCTAAATTGCTTGCTTTGGCCCAAGTTTTCATCCATCTATTTTCATCCTGAAAGCAGCTCATCTTCAGTGCAGTGACAAAATTGTTACGAAGAGATATTTGCTTAGTGTGTCTAATGTTGAGAACACCTAATGTTCTGAAAAATGAATTTGGAAAACTTCCCAGATTGCACATCTGCCCCTAAATCTTTCAAATAATGGACTAAATATGAGATAGGAGGACTAAATGCTCTTCCTTGCCTTCTCTCACTTAAACTTATGTAGTACTTCTGAGTGATCTTCTTTACTTTCTTTATCACACATACCCTTTCACAGAAACCTGGACACCAGTTTATAAAAAAAGAGCACATATCTGACATACAGATGTATAGCTATGATATTGCCAAGCAGCTTGTCGTGTGTGTATCATACACCAGTGGTTGGAAAGGAGTTGCTATTGGAAGAAAACTAATACCATGACTAATCAGATAGATTTTTTTCCTCGCCATTGCTCTTTTACTTTCATTTATGTTAGTGTCTCTTGTTCTGCTTTGATCATGTAGAAATTTCTCTGTGAAGCACTAAACATTCTTCATGTCAAATAACATTGAATCATAGAGTCATAGAATTTAGAGATAGAAAAGGTTGTTATTCCTGCTTTGAAGGGTTCATTCTTGAGTTCTATTTTCTTGACTTTTGTTAAGGCAAGACTCACCTATTTGCCTTTTGAGACAATCCCACAGCATAACTCATATTTTCACTGTCAGAAAATATTTTCCTAATAATTAAAGCATAACATCCCAATTTCTGTACTTCTCTCATTAGCTCTAACAGCAGGTATCAGATGGAAGAATTTATTTGATCTTTCATATTTACATCAATAAATAATGAAATTAGAACAGATCTGTAGAAGACAATTTTCTATAGTACCTGCACTAGCTTTTAAAGAATCTGGAGAATTCACATAGTCCTTCCACAGGTGCATGCAATGTCATCTCTGGCCAACAAGAAATACTTTACGGTGATAACCGCTTCAGCTAGTATATCAACATCTAGAAATGGGATTCAAAACTTCATCAAGACATAAGCATGCTCTGTAGATATTTTCTGGAGCT